>JARGYV010119787.1:0-24163 GCA_029532675.1 Ornithodoros moubata | reverse complement strand
TGCACTGTATTGGACACGGTTGTCCGAAATCCGCAATTAGTGTTCAAACGTTCCCCTGCCAAAGCCCGGCGTACAACAGGAATCAACGAATCAAAAACAGATGACGGGTCCATCCAGTCTGAACTTACTCATCCGATTCTTCCTTTCGTCCGACTGACATCAGGGAAATGTCCGGCCATGTACCACAGATTTCGAACAGCAGTATGCACTACAATACATCAAAGATTACATTTCTGTTTGGTTTGGCGTCTTGCCCAAAATTTATTTTGCATACCACAACAGCAATTAAGTTTAATTCTCCCCCAAGATTACAAGAGAATCTTACCATCATCGACATTTGATGGGTGTACGTATTAGGACTTCTAGCAGGGAACGTCAGGGCCAGTTCTGGTGTGCCAGCACCTTGTCACAGGATTTTTGATAGACGATCCAACAAGCATCTGGGCTATATGCGCTATTTTAAGGGGCATCTTCTCGAGTCTCACAGGGATTGGAAGACATAATCTTCGTGCGAGCTTCATTGTTGTAATTCTTTCCCCAACACACATTGGAGAGAAGACCCCCGAATCAAGAGCCCATCCTCTTTATCTCGGCGAGCCTATAAATGTAGTCGTTCACAGTTGACAACGCATGTTCTTTTTCCTCACGGAACACCTATCAACCTCTGTCATTATCTCTCATTTCGATCGACGCGCAGCCTTACGACGACTCCTACTTTCTGCTTGTATGCTGCGAATGGGAGCATAAACAAGTTTCAAAGATTCCAATCTGGAATGGACGTCAAAGAGTCACTCACTTGACCTCATCCTCCTCCGACCAACTCTGGAAACCGACCGACAAGAGATAAGATCGTCAGGCCTTTGGTTGTTGCTTCTGTTTTCATTGGATTTGTATCACGGAGGTCACAAAAGAAGCTCCCTGTCAAGAAGCATGTTCTGTATACTTACTTTGAGTACCGAACTGTGATCCAGCATGCACGAATGACACGTCGAACAAGAACGAAACAGACTGTTTTTCCAGCGATGCGGCACTGTTTTGATCGTTCGTTCGTTTTCACTTTGCTGTATATATGTTGTTCTGCCTGCAAGTGATTGAACATGTTGCGGATAGTCTTTCGTTTATGTTTCCAGTGTAACAAGTTGCGATGAATTATCATTTCATGTGTGGTCTTCTTATGGGAACGAGCTCTACATACACCTCGCGCAAGGCAGAATTTTAGTCGCCCTACCGGTAAAATCACGAACTATTCGTCTGTCGTAAAGCAGACGAGAAGAGCACTTCTTTAAAAAATATGCGCAAAGACACGCTTATATTGCAAAAAAAGAAAAAGGGTTCACAACGGACTAAAGTGGGTTAGAGATAAATTATTAAATGCGTTTCATGCAAGTGAGAGACAAACGGCTAAATTAAAATGAAGCTGCCGGGACAGTGGGAGCACCTTAAGTGGACTCGCATCTCCATTCTTTATTTCCCGACATCGCCTGAACTTACTGTTTCGTACACCATGGCACAGACAAGAAGTCTACCATTGGATTGTTCGTTACTAAAACTGGTCTACTGCAGATTCGTCTGCTCAGGAACGTGATGGATATTGGATAATTGAATTAAATTGATAGGAGCGATACAGCATACTGTATCAGTGCTGCGACGACAGCACTGGCTACGGTCGACCACGTTAAGAGACGTTGCAGACGTACAGCAGAGCTTGATCTCGTGATGTTGTGCTATAGTAGTAGCAGACGAAAAGCGTTCCAATGAGAGCAAAACTCGTCAGCTTCCTTTTAGCGGATATCAACAAAGGAACGAATGCTTTGGGATGTGGCCCAGTTGAAGACTCATTAGTTATAAGTGCGTGAATTCATGTCTTTCTAACAGACAAAAAAAAAAAAAAAAAAAAGAAGACACCCAGACAAAAACTGCTCGCCTCGTCCGTTCCCACTGACACAACCACCAAATTGTACATTGGCACCCACATTGGTACACACCGGAGATAACACTGGTACCCACAACCCCATTGGTTACCGCCTTCTGACGTTTATGGTTATTTCTTGCGAAGGATGCGTTGGGATGCATCACGGGATGCGTCAGCGGTCTATATTTTTCGAAAATAACGCGCTTTTTTCAGTGAAAATTTCACCGTTGCATATCTGTTGTGTCAAACAATGTAATTAAGCCGAAGTTTCGGAGTCACCTGATGCGCACGAGACATTTACTTTAAAGGGGTAGGAACAGCTGACCTCAACATCTACCCCCAAAACGAAAATAATTATGCTATTTATTCACAGAAACTTCAAATTTTTTCTAATTTTCACATTTGTACCAATTTTTTGTGACAGTAGCCCAATAGAAGCGTCCCAAAATGAGCAATACCAAATGAGCGGATACCAAAACTTGTCGCCTGCTGATATCACACACACACACACACATACCGGCCGCCGACGGGCGTACTATTGTGACGTCACCGTGTCACGTAACAGTTTCTTTAATCTGTTGTATTTTGGTGATTACGACACGTAGAAAAACCTTCTTTTCCTCTCGATATTCTGGATTGCGGTACAACACGACTGTCGTACAAGGAGGCGTATTTATCCGACTGTTACAATCCCATTAAGCTTTTTCATCAAGATTTTTTTTTTTTCATTCAAGTACCTAATCAAGTATAACCGATGTACCCGCTTACTGACGTTAAGAGTAGTAAGCGCGCCCTGTTTTTTCAACCTTGCTTCCACCTTGCTGCTAGAAAGAATGGCTCATTAGTGGGTTGTGAATATGGGATGATGAGAGATATCATATAGGCTACAGTGCGCGGAACCGTAAAATTTATAGCACATTATAATTTTTGGCATTAAACACCAACTGCACCCATTCTGCATTCTAGCAAAGTAACAAACTAAGAGTTGCTTCCGAGTAACAAGCTAGCGGAACATCACATGCCGAGAGCGAGCCACGAATGGTGGCGCCTGTGAACGTGGCCCACGAGTGTCACAAACGCGACATACTAGATTTTTGCGACCAAGACATGATCCGCTACTGAGTTCGTGAGTCCACGTGACCACTATAGGATTCGACATCTATAGAATACACCGCCTACGCCGGTAGAGAGTGCCGGGCAGCCAATTACTCACGAACATATAAATGTGAAATCTGCATCTCAAATGAAGTCTCATGTACATGTTTAATAAATATACGTGTTCAAACGTGAACAAAATCAAATGAACCAATAAAGTCTGGCGCAAGTTGTACACGACGAGTTTGTCGAGGAACGACAACCGGACAACGAACAACATGATAGCGTGGAAGCAGTGTGACGTACATATATGTGCTGGGGAGGGGGGGTCGGTTCAATGACGCGAAAAAAAAAAAAAACACAAAAAAAAACGTGTTTTCCAGACGCATATCTTATATGTACTGAATATATAGGCGAAAACATAGCATCTACGACACCTGTCACTAAAGGGATGTTTATTGCATTGTACGGCTCTGTTGCTTGTCGGTAAATACAGAAGCTATCAATGCTGTCGTTCTCGCATCGCATGGCATCGTCAGGAATGTTGCCCCTAGGTTTCCAAGAGTTGCCCAGGGGAACAGCTGAGGAAAAGACGCTCCCGAAATTGAGACTGCCCAGCTGTCAACAAGGTGATGGAAAATTACAGAGCACGCGCCAAGCAAACTGTATAATTTGGACAATTTGGAGAGCTACGTTTTTTTGTTTCTTCAGGAATGGATGGGCTCCAGCCGGGGATATCGCCTTGGAGAGCGTGCTCTTCTGACGAAAGCTGATTTCATGGCAATTAATTAGAAGCAACCGCAGAAAGTGCTCTATCCGTAAGACTCACACCCACATATCTCTGACCGCCGGTCAGAAACGTTGCCAATTACACCACGGCAGGAGGGAGGCATGGGGTTACAACATCTACGCCACTACAATGCAGAAAACCGCATTTTCGGTGTCGGACAGCACAAACACTAAAGCGGTGCCCATGTATAGTGGCATTCGAGTATATGTCAGCTGTGTAAGATACTAATTTTGCATCAAAGGGTCCGATGCTTCGAAGACTGCAACATTACTGCAACCAATCCCTTTTGTGTCACTTAGCGTAACTGCATAAGTGACATAAAAAGGCGCACGTCCACCGTTTTTTAACAATCCGGTGGGCGAAAGATATCACTCCGACTAGGGATTGGTTTACGCCGTGTTATGTGGTGAAGTCCCGTTTTTAGAGTGCAGGACTCGGGTGTTCCAAAGGAGAGCGCAATGAGCATTCCGCCGCTACATGGTGTCACTGCACTAGTCAGCGTTAAGCCATCTGCCCCGGTATACACAAACAACTCCTGCTACTAAGCCAGCGAGACTTGTTGATATAAATTAAGCATCGTTTGAGCCACTAAATGAAATGTGGCAGACAGGTTTCGTCCGACTCCAGTGAAGCACGGTCCAAAACTGCCACAGGAACTGCGGGGTGTCGTTCTTATTTTTCTTGCTTTCACTCTTGTCAGTTCTTGGCCGTACACGAAACATTCCTGCCACTCGTGTCTCCTGCGAAGGATGAAGCTCTTAAAAGAATGCAGCAAAGAAAGACTGGTCAGCACCACGCCAGAACGTCCTCCAGGAAAGGAAAGCTCTGAGATGTAAAACGGAATTTTCGACTGAGAAGTGCTACTGGCGGTATTGGGAACAACTTTTGCTGTCACTGTCACGGAAAGAGAATGCCACCACAAGGGCAGGAGACTTGAAGGAGGTTTGAATGGGTCACGTAATTGGTGGAGACAGGGCTCTCGTGACTGAAAGCTTACGCAGGAAGCCGCATAGGTGGGGCGACACAAATGTGACGAGCAGTGACGACGACGTTGGTGACGCACGCCACAGGGAAACTCCAGTGATGCAACCCGTGGCATTTTCCTCAACCCTGATGCTTGGAGCGTACAAGTTTTATTCTTTCTTCCAGCCACGTCGAGAGTAAACCGATGCGACTACATTGCGTTGTGTTTGTGGTTAAAAAAAAAAAAAAAAAAGAGGAAACAAGCACAATATTTGTCGTCATATAAGAAGAAACCGAATCTCCTGCACCATGCACCATTTGACTCGAGAATTCAGCGAGTCACCATTGCTGTTTCTCCCCTATATATGTATACATATTACGAACATTTCATAGTTGCGGATCAAGTGATTAAGAAAGAAATCGGTCGCTTCATCTAGCGCCTAGTTTTGGGCCGCATCGTCTTATGCCAACTGGGTGCAACGTATATTGCTGTAAACGGGTAAAATCACTTATACATTACGTGCAAACATTCTTCGGTTTTTGCTGCCTAAAGCTTATTAATAATGTAGGGGAGTGTGTAAAAACGTTGAAAAGGAAAAAAAGAAAAAAAAAAAAAAGGAAAAGGAAAGAAGCTGAAGCAGGGGAAAAGTGGAGGGAACTAATACCCTTCTTCAGCCCATGATGTGTTTGCTTACTAAGAACAATTCGTGTTACAAGACTTGTTACAGGAAAATTCCCATTTAGCAACTGTTTATTCCAAGGAGATGAACTATGAACGTTCAGTAAGACTAATCTTGTCAGTCGGCGGGAATAGCAGTAGGTATCAGGAATAGATGTGTGTTAATCACCACATCATTCTCATTAAGTAATGGTTATGTAAGGAACGGCCGACAGGTTAACGCAACAGCTTCGTTTCCTTTGCCTCCAGTAAACCTTGCCCCCGGAGCTGAATGACTGATGTAGAAGGAAATGCGTCACTACTATTATGTTGAAGCCCCATTATAGCGGAGTAGGAGGAAAGGAGAAAAGGTAGTTGGATGAAAGAGTTCCATCTCGTAATTGGCTTTCCTGCACATAGCCGGGCACCAGTAGATACTGCCAGCTTTCAATCCATATTCTCGGTGATATTTAAGATGCATCCATTAGGTAAATAATTCACGCCATTATCGCTATGATATTGCGTACAACACCCAACAGAACCACACGTTCGTCAACCGGTGGATGTCCTCTGCCCTTTGCGGGACTTTTCACATCAAGGTGACCAGGTCACATGGAGTCAAGTGTTAACTGCATTTTATGCGAGTGTTTAAACTCTCCCGTGTTCAAAAAGCGTTGTCCTTGTTGTCTAGCAGCACTGCTTAAAGGTGAGCAGTGGTGCCTGCGAAGCGAGACTGAACGCTGAGATCGATGATTCACCATCAGTGTGTACGTCATCCATAGCTTATTGAGCACTGAATTACGGAGGTGATAGGGGTGTAAGATTTTGTCCAGTATTTTCCTTGCCCGATGTATCAGTAACATCACTATGCTGAGGTGATGTGCTCTTAAAGCTCATCTGCTCAACACACGCATGCCAGCATAGAGGTTGGTTGCTTTTCATTCGAACAGTGACAGGATTTATCTCCACTATAGACTGACGATTTGTGATGCTCACGGGAAGATTAATAGCACACTACCCGCGAAGTCGACGCAGGACGCATCTTTCACATTTTGAGCTTTGTGCCGCCTCGTCCTGACGTAGGATACCCAATAGTAACACGCAGCAGCCAAGGTGTTGAACCAAATAACTAGGCTTTGGTTCGAGTTCGAGCTCGAAGGTTTTTAGTTCAGGCTCAGGCAAGGTTTGTGTTCGATGGTGCATTCCAATCCATCTGAGACTGAACTTCTTCTTCGGTTCGGGAACCAGCGCTTGTTTCTGGGATTACTTTAAACTCCATTTCATCCTTCTCAAAATTTAATGCTGGACTGGTATGGCGGGGCTTCACATCACTCTGGTTTGTCGATTTCCCAAATATCTGCACGGATTCTTGATGCCAGTGCAGGAAGGTGACGAAGAGCAAGATGATGACTTGTTAAGAGTGGATTAGTAAAGCACCGTCCTGGTACAACACATCCTGTGCCTCTTCGCGACGATGCAGTGACAACAAATGCAGTTTCGAAGAGGCGCTGCTCATTGGTTAACAACGGTAAATGTTCCGCTGACATACCTTTGTGTCGTGCGACGCGAGGACCCCCGTCACCAATTATAATGACTAATATTTATACGGGTACAAACCAACAACTTTTTAACTCCTTAACTACTCGAGGTTCAAATGTTACACACACACAGCAGCACGCACTCTCGCACCACTGCACGCAGAGTTAGGGCGGGATGTTCGAATACGTATCATAATATCTACGTGTATTATTTCACCTACTTGACTATCATGTAGAGAAGTTCTCCCATAAAAGATAATCTCACATAGCCTGCAATTTGTGACCGTAAGAACGAGTCAGGTAGAAGAGCGGCACTGATAGAAAACTCCAGCGGTACATGAGTCTTATGGATCATCCAGCGCAATATGCATGCTTCCTTCCAATACCCCTAACCGATTCATTGATTTCTCTTTTCCACTTGATACTGCACGAAATCTAGCTTTCCATTCAATACCCGACATCGTGCACGTGATCAGTCAATGGCCCTGACTAAGAGCCACTGGGATAGTGGAGATATAGAACGTGGCAAACATCACCGAGTCAACGTTCACTATCAATAAAACATAGAAAGGCATACCACAGCGCACGTATATAGTTCTACCTGAGCCCGGTCAGAGGAAACTAATCCATCATATATATATATAAAGATATATATATATCTATATATATATATATGTAAAGAAACATTGTTTTTAGATACGCTACGTACGAAGACAGTTCAGAAAAAGTCCACCAAGAATTACTCTTGTTACCTCTTATTCTTTCTCACTTTCAACATGAACAGAGCTGTTAAGGTTGAACGCTACTGCCATACTCGACGATAATAATCTACCCATAATTCTCGTGCCGGAGCTATTTTTCGCCTGTATTTGTTTCATCTTCTCTCGTTTCTTCTTCCTCGCTACCTGTGGGAGAACCTTCCGCGAGAAGCAAAATGAAGTGCTCAAACAGCAGAAGTTGTTGCTCATGTCTTTCCATCTCCTACTGCTGCCTCACTTGTAGCTCAACGATGACCCGTGTATGGAATTTCACCTTGTCATAAATTTACCTCCTCTCATAGAAACCCTCCTGTTCGATCGCGCACAACACAGGTACACACAATACGCGCATAAATCACACCAGGAAAGTAGCGGCAGCGCCTTCTGGATCCGGGTTCCGTGCGTCTGTCTTGAGATTTATACATGCCTCTATTAATCGCTCAGAAATACCACCTGAATCTGTACTTCTCAGGTTTTGTGATTCACATGATGCGGGTACGTGTGATACTCCACCCACGCCATACGACTGGTTACACGAACCAACTCGCGCAGCTGTCTTCGTCTTGGGATCGCCATATTTGTTCCTATCACTTTTATCTCTTTCTCTTTGTTTCAGTTAATTATGGTGCAAATACAAGTTTCGTTATGGTATCGTATCGTAAGGTTTGGTATGGTATCGTAAGATATTTATTCTTACATGCGCCTGCAGTCCCTCTAACATGGCAGCTTTTCTTCTTTCTTTTCTTTTTTAGGTTCAACCAAGCAGCACGCGACTCATTAAATTGGATGTTTGATTCCTTGTAGAAAAAAGAAAAAAAAAACTGTTTCGAATAGCCTTGTCTATAGTAGCATGAAGAAGCATTAAGATGTTTTCGAACTCCATGACTTGCCTATAAAAAGTAAATAAACAAAAAGGCAATAGAGCGTATTGCATAGTATCAATACACACCAGGTCACTCTTTATACAACGTCATACTGCAACAAGCAGAAAAAAGAGAGAAAAAGATTTAGGGACTCCCTTGGTGGCACGTTGTAAGGTTCAGCGTAATTTTTTTGTGGCCACAAATCATTGAAGGACGTCATTCTTTGCTGTTTTTACGCTGAGCGTGTCCGCGGTGTTAAAAAAGAAAAAAAAAAGAAAAAGAAAAACACACACAGAGAGACGTTCTTGTGTACCTACACACGACTATTAATACATCACAAGGACTAAGCACGAGGCATATCAGCAAAAAAAGAAAGAAAACAAGGAAAAAGAACAGCACACACAGAGACTGGGCTTAGTTTCTTTTCATTCCTGCACCTCCAGCTCTGAACTACGGATGATTGTGTACACTTGTGAGTTGGAAACGAAGAAGTTGTAGCAGACCGCAAACGTAGAGGGCGACGAAGAGGGATAGCACTGAGCACGGGCTAGATGAAATCCCGTGAGAGATTCATTCGAAGGAAAATTAATTATTCTGCACCTGGACGGTGTACGGTTCCAGACGCGTCGCCCCTTCTCTTCTACCGCTACACTACAGAGTTCTTGGTGGAAAGGTGCTTCCCCCAAAGCCAAGAACTCCCCCTAGTGCCTAGTGAGCAGAGCAAGGATGACTTTCGACATTTCAGGAAGTATCCTAGAGATGTGTGAATGCAACAACGAAGTACAGCAAATATCGACGACATACGAAAACACATAGGTCTCAAAGCTTAAAAAAGAAACCTTCAAACTGAGACAGCCAGGGACGTTGTACATGTGAAGTTGCACAGAATTCGGTCACAGCCTTGTGGTCCTGCTACTTCACTTGCTTGCAATTGAGTGGCGCTTGCTAGCGATTTGTACCGACTATAGAGTGTAAACATTTTCACATTGGAAAGGGCGTAACAAAAATGTACATATAGAGCGCACACCTTTTAGGGTTTACCTTATTTAGCTCCGATGACGCTGTAGCTGAGCTAAATGCCGAATACCAGGGCTTAGAATTAGGCAGTTTCTGCCCAAAAAGCAAATGACTGCATTTACTTCGAACCTTCAGTAAGAAGATTCAGTGTGTAGTAGGAATTCAGAAAGTAAGCTTGGAAGAGTCCAGAGTCAACGGGTACTAAACCTGGGTTGTCTTAGAGCTAAAGCAAGTGCACAAACGACTTTGTCTTTAGGTATAAATAACACCCTAAACGGGGCTTATTACCATACACCCTTTCAACATTCGTAAAACATCTGTGAATGCACTTAAAAGGGCGTTTTAAGGAGATAAATAGGTAATATTCCCATATTACATCCTTTATACACCCATTAGAGTGTGAAAATGTTTGGACGCCATAGTGTTAAGGTTTAAAACATGACTTCGCTTATCACCCCTTCGTGGGCTAGCGGTACAGCTGAGTATGTATACTCTTAACGAGCAGGAAATGAAGCCTTGCGATTGGAACGTGGGCTACTCCAAAAAGGATTCAGTTCTTCCTGGCAATGGGATGTTCCTCACACAAAGGAATCCAAGTGCCCAGTCTAGAATCCAGTTTCACGTTCGCTAGGAATCCTGATCTGACTTAATTACAGGTTGTCGAATTAAGCGGGGGCAGACAGTTTTGACGCATCACTTTTCGATGGAGGCAAAGCCCTTGACGAGTTCCCCGAAACAACAATCACCTTTCAGTGTCTTTGAGAAATGAAATAGAGGCAGACGAAGGGAAGCAAATGGACGAGAACTCATTCGTTGGAGCGTCCGCCAATTTACCCCGTGTATTATTGCCGCTGGCTATGTTGGGGGAACCCGTAGCACAACCAGTGCCATTGTTCTTTCGAGCGTACTCATCTAGTCTTACACCTCTCCCAACAAAACAGAGAGAGAAAAAGAAAGTGAACATCCGGGAAAACGAAACAAGTCACTGAGTGCGAAAAGTCATCCCGAAAACAAATAGATTCGAGAGGAACAAGTTTGCAAGTTTGCATAGGCGTACGCGGTTTGCGTGTCTACACTTGCGCGTCCACTGTAGCACGCAAGTGAGCATGGTGCAGTGTTCGACACAAAGAAGCTGTGAGGCCACCACTCTCTGGTTGGCGGCCGCCGCCTAATTACAGGGCAGGTGCTCTAGCCGTCCGCAGGGCCACGATTTATGGCAGGCAATTAAGGAGCAACACGCCTTCATGCTGCTCTCCACTTTCATCGGCTAATTTCTATTGGCGCTTTTCACGCTCCTTGTCTTTTCAACCACCGACCAGAGACGGAGCTCTAGCAGTCAGCGCTACCACGTCGCATCCATCGCAAAATGCACTTTTACCCGGGAAGCACAGGCACCTCGAGCCACTCATTATCACTTGGATATGTCCTTCCATTCGAACGCATTCTATAGAGACATCGACGTATAGTTATTCATTTGCTTCAGCCAAATAGGAAGGACATTTATGAGGACGACATTTACACTTATATGCATGACGCATGTGCTGGGGTAATTGAAGCGGCATCCTTACACTGAGGCTTAGAGACCAATACAAGACCAAGACAGGTCCGCCGAGTGATCTGAGCCGCGAGCAAAGCATGAAGTGTTTATAAGAACAGAATCTCAAGATGAACAACACTTCGACAATTTTGACTCACCTGGTGAAGATTGTCAAAGTGTTGTCAGGCTTGAGATTCTTGAGTCGGCGTCAAAGTGAGCAAAGGCTTGAACGTATACATTATACTTTCAGGGATTTAGCAGCCGCCACAGGGGCTACTGCTTCGAATAACTGGCCGGTAGGACTGGATTACGATGATCGTTTTCGGAAAACCCACTCGTCCAGGGCGTAACAGAGATCCGGCTGGCATGGTCCTCAAAGGCTGTATCACGAGATAACGTAATTGGACCCCATTTGAACCAGCGCGAAGTCCAGAATGAAGAATTAAACAACTGTACCATGAACTGTTCAGGCACTAACGACACCCGGACGGTGTGTATACGTTTCATCCTGGCTAGTCTGCCGTCCCTTAGTTGACTCGGAAACGTATATTCTGCAGACGTTTTCCTTGTTTTTGTTTTGTTTTCAAGGAACACTGCACCGAACGAAGGCAGATGACAAGTTCCTGGGGGTTTACGCTCTGGACCCCATTGAGGAGTGTATTGTTTACTCCCCGGTTGTCTGCTATCTCGAGCTCGTGGCTTAACTTTCGCTGTCAACGCTTTGATGGCTGGCAGAAACGCACGTGTTGGAAACCGAAAAGAGAGTAGACTAATCCTGTTTTCTGCACGCCCACTCACTGTCAGTGGACACAGTATAATGGTAAATTACATTGTAATTTAATTGCTGTGGTAAAACACAGTGGTATGTTATTCACTCGATGTTACAGCATGCAGAAACCAGTGCATGCTGCAGGAATTCGGGGACCAGTGAGCAAAAGTCGTTCATTGCCACTAGGCATTTTGCTGGACATGTGCTGGGTGATATATAGGACACAGTAGATGTTGATTTCACTGAGTGTACAATTTCGTATGAAATAATTGAAATTCGTTACCTGGCATTTAAATGGGAGCCTTTCGGGAAAAACCGTGGTTATTGGCGATGTCATTTAGTCAGCTGCACACTGTGTAAGCGAAGCGTCGGTGATAATCCGTCCGTCCTTGAACGGCCTTTCAAATTGACCATGTTCTCTGGTTGTGTTCTTACGGGCTGTGTGCAATTACGAAGTATAGTAACAAATTTTACGTCGTTAGCAAGCGAGCGCCTACGTGTGTCTGCCAGACCACGTAGGCGGCACGTATACTGCTAGCAAAACTTTTCCTGCCTGTCTTTTATTTTTTCTAAAAAAAAAAAAAAACTTCAAAAAGGAAAAAGTACTAAACAAAGTACTTCCACAGTACGCTGTTCAAAACGAGATAGCAATGGCGGCATAGATGAAGGCAGACACATATCTGTAATCGCTCAGACAGTACAATGTGAATTTTACTGTTTCCCAAAGTTCTGAACAGGAATTACAGGCCAGATATACGTTGTGATGTGGACTTAAGAACAACGCCAAAATCCATATATTTCTAGCTCTGCAGCGCTATCGGTTTTCTGCCAGAGCCCCTTGCGCTAAAACGTCAATGCGGGTACTTGAGGGACGGGGCACAAAAACAATAGAAAGGGCTGTGGCAAATCGACAGGAGCCTTGTTGAGACGAGCGCGCAATCTGCTGCCGGTCTGGGAGGAAGGGCAAGCCAGAGTGCCAGCCAACCATTCTCGCGTAGTGGCGTCGATACGACCATTAAGAAAGCTGCGAGGAACTATTTTCCTGGAGCTGCTGTGTTTTTCTAGAGTGACAGCCATGGTGATGTTAACGGAAAAGGACAGAAATTGTACAATAATAAGGCAGAACAAAAATAGCTGGTCCGTATATATATATATATAATAAAAAACCTGCAAAGTCTACTGCTTCGCACACCGTATATTCATGTCACGCATGTAAAGGACCACGACATTCTGTGCCCGCAGACCAAGAACAGAAAGAGAGCGATATACATAACGAAAAATTATTTTCTTTCTTTTGTTGTGTCTTTCCGAACTGCCTGACGAAGATGTAAAAAACAAAAACAGAAAAGGGGGGAAAAAAGAAAGAAAAGAGAGGGGGAGAGAAGGAAACTTTGTTCAAGCCGCTATCTCGAAAATGACGCTGTCGCAATCAATTTGCCAAAACGCAGTGCTGCCGTTGCTTCACAGCCTTAGCGCTCCTTCCAATACCTTTTACTTCACAAGTCAGCACCCCCCCCGTCCACTACTTCACTGGTGAAAACGGAAATAATTGTTTGAAATTACACACCTTGCGAAAGTTTACATAGTGATCATAGTGATTATTCATACTTAATCTAGGCCACATTGAAGCTCTCTTTATCTACAGCACGCTGCGTAGCGAGCGACTGAAACAAAAGTGAAAAACGAAAGTATGAACTGCATGTTGCACATTTTCAAAACTCACCACAGACATGTTCGGCATAGCTCATGGTTCAGTAGTCTGTAACAAGTCATATAACGTGCGAAGCCTTGTGTGCTTTTCTTTAACGGAAACGATCAATTCTAGCCTAAGTAAGCGAATGAAGTTGCTCCATTGGCGACGTACCGCCCTCAACGATCTCAGTCTCCCCCTTCTGCGACAACGCCATAACCTCTTAGAACCAGCTGATGCCTTCGGAATTAGCCCACTCCCCAGTTTAGAAGTTTTTCTTTCCAACACATCCATTCATCTTGCTACATGGCTTCCAGTCTCTCCCCCACATATACTACTATACCGCAAAGAACATGGGCATAAATAAGTATATATCGTAATATACTGTTGCCTATTGGCAAAGCGTATTGTTAGCCTTCCACACGAAAGGAGGCGATATTGGCTGTTTGCCCCTGCAGGGCAAAGGGGCGTTTATAAATGTATACAGTGTTCTTATATTCAGTTGCATGGCGCAAAAATCTGACGAAAAATGAGACTAGTGACAGCGGTGGTGTCGTGCACGCGGTCGATCATATCGAGACGACTGAGCCTTCTGAGTCGAGTTTAAAGGACATAGTGCCGACATCGGTTCTAACCCATTTGAAGAAAAGTCGATAATCCCATTTCTTTTTTCTCACTTTCAGGGGTAATAAAGTAGTGGTTAAGGAATCTCAAATCATCATGGCACAGAAAGTGCAGTGGTAATCGTCGTACACAATACGGCAGCAGAACGATGCACATGGGGTCACGCAAAAATGTATGCAGCTGACTAGCATATGTGGAGCAACTCACCGTTGCCAGTACTGAGGTTTGAAGAGCGTTGTGCATTCATATGCCTCCGGAAAGCCAGGGGCAAATGTCAGGCCATGATGTACTGTTCCAAAGTTGCCACATATCTCACTTTAATTTCAGTTTTTCTTTGCTCCTGCAAGAAATTACGCAATATATTTAGAAATAGAAAAACACAAACGAGTCAGTACATGTATTCTCAGATGTCGAAGTTTGAAGTCAGATTAAATTATATTCTTCGCACCTCTCGAGACCCTGCAGCTTCTTTCAGCGTGTTTGCAATGCAGTGCTTGAAGAGGTTAGAATGCATATACATTATACGCAGTCTCTCGAAGAGTAGAGACCAACTGGCTCTGCTCAATATTCATTCGGTGTCACGGCGTATTGTAACGAGTGGCGGAAGAAACTCACTGGCATCTCATCACGCTGGCAGGCAAACCGGCCGTTAACCACAGGGCACTCCCACCACATGGAAGGTTAGAATAGTTACGAGTGCACAGTTGTCTGAAAGTGGATGTAGTTCTGATGAGACAAGAAGCGATGCGTCACCCACAGTAACTAAACGTTGGAGAATCAAAACTGAGCTCTTGTATCTTGAGCTGTTGTATGTTGAGCTTGTATCTTGAGCTGTTGTAGGATGGCCGAATTGTTTACGTAATGTGTCGAAAAATAGAAGTGTCACGCGAGAAAATTCCCCTTAATTTCATCGTCTGGGTCCTCGCCGACCGAACATCATGTTCACTGTAAGTTGTCACGCGGCGCTACTGCCCTAGACACCTTACCAAGCATAAAAACGACAAAGTTAAGAACCGCTTCCCGATGACACACCTAGCGTTAAAAGTAGAGATTGATGTCCTTCACTTTCCAGGATGACGTGCGCAGAGCTGTCTGCTTACGCGTTGCTTTCTTTTCTTTTTTTTTTTCCCCCATTGGCAGGGTAATGAAGTTTTTACGAGCGCATCAAACCTTTAGGACATAGACTTAAAGAAATTAGCATAGCCTGAAAAGCCGGCACTACTTAATTTAGCCGAGGAAAGGCATTAGGAGCCTGAACAGCGTCACGGATTTTGTTTGAAGTCTGCCGAAAGCTCGCATTTTGGCGAGTTCTGGTCTACCAACAGCTGACCACGTGGGCCGCCTTGACGACCGCCTATAGTCGTAAAACCAACCTGCCGCCAAGATCCGCTTTCGTGAGCGGCACTATACTGTCTTGCAGCAACTCGAGCGGCCCAAAGCCAAATGGTGGTGGTAGCGGTATTCTATCAGAGTGGCGCATCAATACTATACCTTCAGGTCGACAGCCCCCACGGAACCCCAAGCAAAAGAAAAAGAAAAACAGAAACATGCGGGACACGTAGGTTAAAAACATGAGGGTACAGGCTGAGAAGTTGGTGTATATGTCGGCAGATGTCGCACGGCATAAGTCTGGGCGCAAGAATAATCTACAGACAACGGGATACCTAATTCTAGTTGGTCATTGGCTTCTGTAATCAGGTGGTTCTCAGCAACGTTGCCATAATTAGCTGCCCGTTACAAAAAGTAAACAGTTTTCGTACAAGTAAGTGCATGCGTAGGAAGCTTCCAAATGAGGTTCAAGTTTGGCTTCGGTTGGCAAAGGGTGCTAGGTGTATGTAATTCAGCCGAAATTCGCAGGGGTAGCTTGCTCTCCAGGAATAAATTCCGGTTTGGCGGGCCTCGGGCGTCAAAGAGCTTTTTAAAGAATAGGAAATAAAGGCAGTTAAGGTATTGGGAGCTCCTTCATGCCTTGGACATTGGGCTTTTCTTTATCTCTCTCTATTCATGAAAGAGTATGTTCTTCACGTTAACGGCTCATCAAATGAAACACCGGAGCCAGGAGAGTGAGTGACTTGTTGTGTGATGTACACAGCTCAAAGTAACTGAAGGCTGTAAACGAATTATTGCTTTGAACTTTTCTTATTATTACTAGTATTTTTTTTTTAAACTGAAGTTTGGTTCATGCATCGCGTAACATCTCATATAATTATTATATTTAATTACGCCATTCAGTAACTGGAATACCCCCTTTATAGGAAAATCGCTTCTACATGACGCTTAGCATAAAATCCACGGTAGATAGCAAACATTGCGTAAAAAAAACAACAGCTGAAGTACCCACTTTGACCTCATTTCGTCACCATAATTTCCGTTGTTATAACACTGACAAACAAAAGATGCTCACAGGCTTAAGTCACTTAAGGAACACCAGACTGAAGGAAAATGCTCGAGAACACTGATACCGAAGTTCAACGATGGTTATGACAACCCGCCAAGTCAATTCGCGGCTATGTGCCTACAAATCACGGGCAGCTACATCGCCCGTTTCCCCAGCCTTACGGGAAATGTTGAATCAATGCTGCGCGCTTGTTATTCACAACGTAGGATGTGTCACTTGTCAGGATCTAGGATTTTTAATTTGCAAGAAACGAGGTTTGTGAACGGAGCACAGGAAGGCACATTAGCGTGTGTCGATGAGATTACTGCGTACTGCTCACGTCGCTCGTAGCTTAGCGCTAATCCTCTCATTAGGAAAAGACTGCCACACGCCACGTTGTGCGCCCTTCCGCGCTATGGCTGAAATATGACGCGTACTGTTTTACACACGGATGCTCCACACTTGCTCCCACTGTGCGAATGCATCAAGGATTATGCAAGGAATGTTTTTCTTTTTACTTCGCTTTGATGTTTAAATATATATAAAAAAGCAACCGCAGATGCCATTTTAGTAAGTGGGGTGCATAGACGAGGCAAGTGGCATATGATGATGAACCAGTAGGAAGGTGGGAGAGCTGAGTCACTGACTCAAATTTTGTTAATTAACTTGCTAATTAGGGGTTTTGCACAAAAGGAAAGGAGGCAGCACAATAGAAGCTATTTGCTAATGAATGTGGCGTTATTAACAAGAGAAAAATGCAGTATATGGGCACACACTTTCAGGCACACTCAAACGAAGCATCAACGCATCAAGAGGCGGAGAAAGCTTACGCCGTTCGCCATGAGCGGCTTACCTTAGCCGTAAAGCGGTTTATCTGGTCAACAGATCAGCGCCTACACTAATCAGTCAGCTGCAATAAAGCGCACGACTTTTGATGTTCGATTGGCATTTTGCTTCAAGTAAGCTTCTTGACACACTTGTTATGCACAAATTTATGCTGCTTCACAATTTTTATTCATGGACGTCTGGAAGCGCTGCCTCAATTGACCGCTGTCATTGACCGCTGAATATATAGCAGTATTTCTGATAGTATGACCTATGTTTTGCAGCGTTAACGTGTAATAACTCTTTTCTCTCAGCGAGAGAAAACAAAGACGACATTATTTTCGATCTTCAGGGAACTCTTTTTATATATTTGCTGCCGATGTTTTGGCGGAATTGTAACAACGGCACTGTTTACGATCACGGTAGGTAAAAAAAAAAGAAGAATAAATAAACAATAATAATAATAAGAAGAAAGACCAGGAGAATCGCCGGCCTACATAGGTCCGTCCTACCTGAATCCTGATTTTTTTTTTTTTTTTGTTCTGTGAATAATTTGAAAGTTAATTGCTTCCATTTCCAAAGACGTAGAAACACAGTACACACAACCACCGAACTGTAACCGCGTCCATCTCCACGCGAAGAAATGACATAGTGCAGTGAAACCAAGTCGAATTCTTACCTTGGTTAACGTAAAGGCAAGAAACCGTAGGAGCCGGAAAAACCAAGAACTTGGCAGTTCGTATTAAAACACGCCTATTACATATATAGGGTGTGTTCGAAAGACAATCATAATTTGCATTGCAATATTTACGCTGTGAAGCCAGTGTCCACATCATCCACATTAATACAATGAGCCCCGTCTCTGTCTTGCATTGGTCTTGTTCTTATTTCTTTCCACATCGAGGCACAGAGGAACGCTTACGACTGCCGGGAAAACGCGGAATTTTGCTCCATAAGCAGTTTCCCAAGGAGACCCGATGGAGCCCGACAAGAACGAGAGTCAACATGACATAGCGAGGCGCCACGAGGCGCGTAATTTGTTTAGAAAGAGCGCCCTTAGAGAAAACTCCAGAAAATAGATCGCACGGACAATTCATCCTTGCGACAAGAGAACCGGGGGCAGGAAAATCGTGGAACGGTCTCGCTTGACGTACGACAAGAATCGTATGCAAAGCAGTCATTCGATACGTGCATGCCTATTTGTTTAACATCTACAAAGCTAGGAATCCAATCCCGTTCGACGATCCGTGAAATTTCAATATTACTGAATCGGCAATCGCAAGTACACGTGTTCCAAAACTTTTGGTTGCGCAGAATAGTACTTCCCCACTTCCAAAAAAGAAAAGAAAAAAAATCACGTTAAAGGGTACAGGGAGACTCCCCGTCAGCGGGACTTAAAGAGGAAGAGGTTGCAGTTCCAGAAAAGAGCGAACTTCGGCGCGACGTTGTTTTCTATGTGAACGACAGGGCTTTTGGAGTAATGTGTTTTGAACTTAAGAGCATGATATAGTTTACAACAGATCGTGTACATGCTGCACGGGAGGAACTTTGTTTGTAAAGAAGGGGCACCCACAGTTCCATGCGGCGAATTTTGTCACAACACGCGCTGACGCGAACTGCGAAGGTTATGAATGAATCAGTAACTGCACTACATGTTCAATGACGGTACAACATGAGCACCACAGCACAGCAAAAAAATAAAAGGAACAATAAAGTAAAATAAAAAGCTTGCCAACGCCGAGAAGATGAGCAGAAAGCGAAGCTAAAAGCAGACAGGAGCAAAAGCACTTGTTCCGCTAGGTGCGCTCTTGCGTAGCCGCATAAACCCCCGCGCATTGGCCTAACCTCTGGGAGCTCCCGCATTGAGCCTTCGACACGGAACCGACTCCATTATATGATCATCCCCTAACCCTCATAGAGGAGAACCGGGGCTTGAAATGGACACGGCTCATGGGTACGGCACATGGCCTTTATTGAGTGGGCTGCCGTTTTTACTGAAGCTTCCCTAAGGGGGCGACACAGCGTTGAGCTGACGAGGGATCAGGTCATCTAGGATTGGAGGCTCTAGTGGCCCGGTTAATCTATCGTAAAAATCCCGTTCGCTGTCTCAGGCAGACTTTGCTACCGACTTCCAGCACACTAATCCCGCCTTGCTCAATGTGCCGTGTGTGACTGCTACATGCGTGCGTCTTTGCCTGACGACGGAAACACAATATGGCCGTTTGTGCGTAATGCTGTCTAGGCGTTCATTTCGAAGCTTTGCCGTTGTTCACTTACGTCATCCTGTACGATGTCATGCCAACATAGCGGTGCATCATTTCCAAGTTGTTTCCGTTTCCGCTCCTTTTTTTTTTTTTTTCTCTCCCTCTCTTTCTTTTTGTTGCAGCATTCGGCGAATAGTTCTGTAGTAGAGGCTGCTTTTATCATTGTGTCGCGTGATAGTCGAGACTGTGCGGCCTTGGTGACTGCACGTTAGCAATATCAAATATTTTCGTCTCCCCAATAAAACCCTTAAAGTGCAATGAACTATATAGTTGTTAAAACATGAGACTTTTCGGGCCCAAATAAATAGTTGCCTTTAATATTTGCACATGCTGCATAGTCAAAACCCGAGCCAGAAAAAAACGGAAAACAGGAAGGAACTCGCGACTGACACATCACGTTCTCAAAACGTTTTCATTCAATCGCAACTGTATACCAGCTGACCGCGCCTTTTCACGCAAGAGGGAAGGAGCAAACAGAAATAAAACAGCGTTCGCACTGCATGTTTAAAATGATCTTTACTCAATCCGTGCTGTTCCGCATTATTAGGCTACTCCCAAATCCGATGGAATACATTCCAGCAACCCGCAATCATCATGATCGACAAGGCTCCATTCACTTCGTCGGTTATTCATGAACAAACTACAGATGAAATGAAGGTGGAAACAACATGCTGTCTCGCGCCATGAGTTACCGAACAAAGCAAAAAGTTAACACAACTGCTGCAGGACGTGATATTTAGCTGCGTTGACACAGCCAATG
Organism: Ornithodoros moubata; assembly: GCA_029532675.1. Classification (NCBI taxonomy): domain Eukaryota; kingdom Metazoa; phylum Arthropoda; class Arachnida; order Ixodida; family Argasidae; genus Ornithodoros; species Ornithodoros moubata. The sequence continues at coordinate 3,723 of JARGYV010119787.1, read as the reverse complement.
GTCCTTCTTGACTAAACAATAACGTGAAAACGCTGCCATTCTCGATGGTTTCTGACCTAACGCACGTTCTACTGCGAAACTCTCATTGAATGTTCCTCCACAGCGGGTCTGTGCACCGCCGTCGGTACAATTCACAAGAGTACGCGTACGTGATCATGACACGGGGGACCTGGCGATGACCTTCATCGTGCTGGTGCCTATGGCATCGTACGCTCTTTCCTGCTCCTATTTTATTTCTCACGAAGAGCAATTAGCGTTATTAGGTAGCGCGTCCAGGCTGAATAGACTCCGCAACACAAGCGTGAACACAGTCTCATGTCTGCGCGAACGGCTGAAGGATAGCGTTCGCTGTCGAGTTTGAGGGGCATTGCAAAAGCTACTATTTGGGTCCTCTCTCTCTCTCTCTCTGTCTTTCTTCTTTTTTTTTTTTCCGCTACACTTTAACGAAAGGCACATGCAACCACGCGAAAATAAGCACAAACCGGTTCATGCCTTGTGGGTGTTGTTACTGTGACAACCTATTTCATTGATGAGTACGAATAAGCAAACTTACTGAACGAGCCTTACTGATCCTCAGGACCCACACATATTGATGCAATGTTATAAGAAGACTTTAACCACGAGAGGCAGTCGGGGCTGGAAAGATTCGCACAACATGTCTTTTCGGTGTTCGTTTTTTTTTTTTTTTCCTACTTTTCAAGATAACTTCTAAAAACCAATGGCAGAGCTTATCGCAATCGGTCAAAAATCACGCTTGCGCGTTCGTCTCATCGCGTGCATGTTTCCTTTTCTTCCTCTCTCTCTCGCGCGCAAGCGTTTCTTTCTTCTTCTTTGTTTTCTTTTTCCTTTTTTCTTTGCGGTTTAGGTTGGGGGTGAGGAAGCAGCGCTTGAAAATCATGTGTAGGCCACCGAAATTACGTGGGTGCATCAGTCCCACGATGCCCAGCAATTTTCTAGTTCACAGTTACGTACTTCGATGGCTATTTTCGAAGTTGAATAAGTTCAATTAGTGGCAATGATAATTTATAATTTCTTTCGGCCTGGTTTGATCGATGAACATTCACGTTTAAACCGATGTCAGTGATTTTCAACATATCTTCAGCAGCATCTGGCAGTTTAACTCGCAAGCATCGACAACATTCACCATATGCTGTGTACTACGTGAGGGTAAAACAGGTTTAACAGACTTTAATTTTTGGTTTAAAAGTTAACCACCTTTGGCGAAACCGGACCTTAAACATTCAGACAACATGACTGAGTACGAAGCATGACTCCTTACATCATGAAGTTCCCCGGCATTACAAGGTAACCCTACTTATCGCCTGATCGCTACAAACCCCTCAATCATTGCAGTATTCCCGACAGATATGGAAACAGTCATCGTAACCTTAGGCTTTAAAAGATTCATACGCGCTTTTTTGAACTTGTGATGTGGCAGACTTCCAATGCACTGCTATCGACGGATCAGAACAACCGGCATTATACCACTTCTTTCCAATCGCCAAGTGTTCTTGTCGAGTTCCTAGCGTTCTTTGCTGTTATCAGAGGCTGAGAACTGTCGGCTTCCCGATGATTTAAAAATCCATTATGATTGAATCCCATTGTTTCGTTCAAAATTGCGTACCGTAAGTGTGTGTCATGATAATAAGCATAGCAATTCCTTTGTACTGAATGCCTATCATCCTAACAATATCTATCATCCCCTTTGAAAATTTTTCTTCCAGTAAGAAACATTCGACGAGTTGAGAGTAGAAAAATTCGATGCACCTGAAAATGAACACGAGGTAGCATTGACTCGCTGATATTGCTCACGTCACGAGTCACGAAATGCTTCTGTGGCTAAAAATTGAAAAATAAATTATTTTGCGATGTGGATAGGACACCAATTTTCACACACACACACATCGCAAAATAAATTATTTTTCGACTTTTTGTCACAGAAGCATTTCGTGACTCTCTCCGTGAGAGGCGCCGCGAGCGGAAGTGTGGTGAAACCGAGCTAAGCCTCGCGCCTATGGGCCATAGGGTTACACGGCGCTAAATTCTTCTGCCTCTTCTCTTTAACCGGATAATAATAAAGGTTACGGAAACGATTTATGATTCGCTTTCTGTTGACAACGCAACGAATGAGTATGGCTGCGGCAAGTGCACGCTGCATGTAAGTTGTTTTCCATGCGGCGACGTGGGGTCCGAAAACCTTGGCGCATCGTGTACATACACTTCAGCGCATGACAAAGAACGGCGGAAGCTCCATCGGAATTTTACTTTTTACAGCCTCTCGTGTGGACTGTGCTTCTGTCAGCCAAACCTGCAGACAGTCTCGCTTATCTGGACGTCGCTCACAAAGCTACGATCAGACCACCAAGGGTGAGAACCCTAACGCCGGCAACAAAGAAAGTACAGTACACTATGTTGGCCATTTTTGTTGGTGCACAAGTATCATGGAGCGCAGCCAAGCCGTATGGTAGATAAAAAAGACAATAATAATTCTGTTCCCCCGTCCTAAACAGTGGCCAACACGGCCGAGGGAAGCGAAAGTGTTCGAAGGCCGATAAACATCTCACGTCAACTTCCGCTTGGCTCGTTCGCTAGGAACACGGGAACATAAACGGGCGGAGGGCGAAGCAATAAATGAACAAGAGGGCATGGCTTGTAAATGCTTCTTGCAGGTCATTTAATTTGATTACACGGCGCCGGTGGTGGCAGTGGCCGCGCTCTCCGAGTCGAGATTAAAAAAACGCTTGATCATTATCTCCTGCTTGAACATGCAGGACGCGTTGTTTCGGCTCGGTGCGGGACAAAAGCCGCTTTGCTGCTGTCATTTCTCAGAAATGTACGCGGTTCGCTAAAAGTTGCAATTATCATTATAGTAAAGGGTGTAATCATTCACCGGGTTTCAACACGTCTTACTTGCGTCTGTTCATGTTGCAGACATCCAAAGAACGGCGTGATGAGGTTTCCATTCGCCCCTTTCGGCACTGCCTCACAGTTGTTGCAATCCTGTAAGCAGGGTTTTATGAAAAAAGTGTATGAATCACGGTGCAGAAGTGATGCAAAAGAGTCATTCATCGTCGTAATGAAAAAGGGTTGTTTGCCGCTCGCTACCCTTAAGGCCGCATGATTATCGTGTGTGAAGCGCCATGACATAAGGGTTACCCCTAGAACCTTGAAAGGACAGTCTCGTCCTTCACCACGGCTCACACAAAAATCATACCTGGGGTGTTTCGATTTAATTTGGACTCCACTGGATTTTTGGATTTCTCTTCATTGTTTATACCATTGAATTGTTCGTTTCAGGAAACGGAGTAGTGCAGATTTCGCCGGTCAGGAACGTGATAGATATTAAGTAAACGAATTTAATAGATAAGAGTGAGAGAAAGGTTGGAAAGGACAGAAAGGTTGGTCATTGCCAGGCCGTCAGGCAAGATTGCATTAAACAATAATGGCAGATGGTGCTTTTAAAATATTTCGAAGGTCGTGCCGGATGATGTCGAGCCGGATGATGTCGAGCGTTCCTCGTAAACTTCATCATGGGTGCGTCGCTACAGGGCCAGCTAAAAATAGCCACTAGCTCTGTGGCCAGTGACAATTTTCCGTGGGATCGTGCCACAGGATGATGTTGCGGGAGAAAGCGTAGGGGACGAGGACAGGGATAAGTCGTAGGCAGCTGATGGTGGAAGGGTGGCATTATTCCAGGAAGGTTGGCTTCCACCTATCGCTGCT
>JARGYV010119767.1:0-12244 GCA_029532675.1 Ornithodoros moubata | reverse complement strand
ACCCTGCACTTCCACAATCTGGGCCACCAAAAGCTAATCGACACCGTCGGATCCACACGTTGAAATTAACCTCTGTAATTAGCAACACGAGCTGTGTGCTTCTTCTCGGGTGTTTGTGGAGACGAAGTTCAGATGTTAAAGTTCGGGGATGAACGTGCGATCGCGCTATGGCAATGATGATCTTGGGGAGAACTAACTTCAAATCATACGGCAGGTGTAGACCGTTGTCGGCTAAAAGCTTTCACTGCGGTATTTGATACCAACAATTTCAAGAGCGATGGCGACGTGGGTCAAACGTCAGAAAAAGAAAAATTATGTGCAGAGCTGTTACTGCCGTGATATTCAGATTAATTCACCTCCGATGGTCAGCCTGTCATCACGCAGCTTTACTGCAGTAATCTGTGCCAACCAATGGAGGACATTAAGCGCAGAGAGCGCGACGCCGTTTCGTGAGGGTAATTGAGTGCCCCATCAGGACAGTGCTCCATCGCACACGGCATTCAGAATGAGCTCTATACGTTCTTTCCCAAAACACATGATCGTCGGATCTCATGGATTGACGCAGTGAACGAAATCCAGAGAACGCAATAGGATCTGTTTCATTAGCTGCCATAAATTAGTTGAGAGAAAGAATTCGAATAAATAAATGTCAAAAGCGCTGGAAGCAATGGGTGCTTGTGCAAGAGCATACTTCCATAGGAGTGCAGTGTCCCGGCAGTGTCCATGGCACGTGCCAAAGAGTGGGAGGTCGTACGATCGAATCTTACTGCTGGCTGTGCTGTAAGGGGTTTTTCCTAGGGTTTTCCCCATAAGGTTTAAGGCGTATGACGGAACGGCCCTCTGTGAAGTCTACCCGGGGCGCACATTTTTCCCGTCATCACTCATCTCTTCACCTGTATGCATCCACAGGGATTGCAAGCTTGTACGATGTGTAATAATAATAGTTCTAATAATACGAGGTATGGAATTGTGCATAGCACATAGCGCATACATGTATATCTCTACGTGCGTGTGTCGTAAGCTTTTTTTTTTCTTTTTTCCTTTCTTTCTTTTCGCCTTTTGAATGCTTATCGTGAATACGTGCTGGAAACAAGAATCTCAAGCCCTTTTCAGGTATTACATTGTCTTTCAACAGCTGAATTGACGTGCGTGTAGTACCCGCTGTTAAAGTTCGCTCAACTTACTGACCTCTGGATGTCTCCGAATATCTCTTCAGTTAAAATGTGTTGCAGGGGTAAGACGGTACGCTAGATGAGAATGTTTAAGTACGCGATGAAAAATATGCCAATGTAGCACGAAAAGGGAGGCAGATTCTAGAACTTGGCCATCATCAGTGTAAGAGCGTTCTGCTTCCTCGTATCTTCGTTCCGAGGTTCTTTTTTTTTTTTTTTTTTCTGCTGTAGGTCTGGAAACAAGATCCTCTACAGAGGGAGGAAGGGGAAGAAATGAAGGGGACGAAAGCTGTCTAAGGCCATACGAAGTAGGAGACGCCTGGGTAGCGATATGAAACTGATCGAAAAAGCCTGAAGTGCGGTTCAGTCTGAAAAGGAAATTGACCCGAAACGCGTTTTCGCTACATCGCCGTTCACCCAAGACGCCTTTTCGCTTTTGTTGAGTGGGATACAGAATATCTTATGCGAAACTTTGTTCCGTATCTTCGGTTTGCTCTCATCAGATTTCCGGTCTCAGAACACCTGGTGCTAAAAACTCCGTGTGCTGTTGTTTCCCGCAGGTTTCTAGTACTGTAGAATTCACAGTTCTCATGCCAAGAAGCATAGTCTTTGTGCGAAATATCGGCGGCTTCAAATCTGAGGCGACGTCACGATATAGCAGTGCTATCGTGTGCTATTTCGAAGCGAGAGTGCCTCTTAATTTTCATGAGAATAGAGCATGATTTATTCGTGTATATCCAATTCTTTTTGTCTCAGGCTTCTTATCATCATGGAGGCTTCCAATTCATCACGACTACGCATAAACAGCACTCGTTCAGTCATGTATAGACCATACCACACATACGTACTTGGCAAACAAATTTATAATATTGATTAGAATATTAGAATATTGAGCCCTTATGATCGTCATATTATGGATGGTTTTAAGGGCGCAAGGGTACACTGGCAGCATTTGCTCGGTATGTAATTATGAAATTAATTTACTGTGGATGAAATTTACCGATGTTTATGTTAGTTGCGGTCGAGAAGCAGCGAGAAATTGTTTGCCAAAGGACTACGTAATGCAGCGAAGGATGTATACATCTTGGAGTTGGAGTTGGAAAAAAGAAAAAAAATGGAGAGGTTGGTTTCCCCTTGTGCGTCTTCATCCTTCTTACTCCCTTGCTAATCCTAAAGTGACATCACACCGGTTGACATCCAATCAGAGCGATGGGACTTTGCGCTAAGGTGTTGAACTGTTTACTTTGAAGCGGGAGTCGCAACAGTTCGTTTTCCAGCATTGTGGCCGGATCAGATATTAGATACTAATTTTTCGGAAGAATGATTTAGAGTCCATAGAGCACTTTTCCATGTAGTCATTCATATTTGACAAAATTTATTGGGCGGGTAAGTAAATATGTGTTTGCAGAAGGGCTAATATAAATTGCAACACCTTTCGTTTTTGTCAAATCGAATTCATCCAAAACACTTTGCTGCTTAGTGCGCATCTGTATATTCCTAGATCCAGAGTAGGTTTTGGTACTGTGTGCACTTAAGACAACTGACTAATAGAAAAGTGAGTTTTATTCTCACGGGCTGCCTGAACTGTTTTAGAACAGATTACAAAATATCTTCGTCTGTGGTTAAATCTCAGATTGGAAGGGAATCGCGTCTAAATTTATATGAGAGGGGAATGCATCTCTCTCTGGTATGGAATGCTCCCAAAGTGTGAATGATCATTTTATATGTATTTTTAAATATATTTCTTATACTGCACCTTAATCAGATCCTCATTATTATGTACGTATCTCAAAAGAGTGAGCCTATAGTTTCCTCCATAGTTATAGTATACCTTAGAGCAGCGTTATTGGTGCCGTAAAAGCAATATCCGGAGACAGGTGGAACATGAATAGCTGAAATAGCAAGCATTGTTGTTCCTGTCCGAACGCAGCTGCGCTACCTGAAAACTGCACGCGGAAATAAATGATAGTGAACTTGAACGCAATAAATTTCAACAGTGCGTTGGTGCAGAAAGCGAGATCCCAAATACGGCAGTATGCATTAAGAAAATCGGAACTGTTCATATCTTAAGGTGCTCCCCCTAATTTATCCACGAGCGAATTGCGTTTTAGGGCCCTTAGCTGCAACCGCGTATTACGAGGTATTCTGGCCCAACAGACGTTGCTGCTACTGGTAGGGGAGGTGGCAGCGTCTCTAACCCTTCTGATAAACGATTCCTCACACAAGAGCTCTTTTCTAATGAATAACACAGTCGGTTGCTTAACTGTGCACGTGTCAGGTGTAGCAGGTGTGCGAGGCAGGTCGCAGAGGATGTATGGGGCTTCACTGGCTGCGGGGCCTAAAAGTTTGCCACAGTTGAAGAAGGAAAAACAGTACCACTCTCGCTCCTCAAAAGTAATTGCCATGTTAATGAATGCCTTTCAGAGAAGATCACGGTTTACAGTACCCTGCACAAGCGCAAGAAATGGACTAGGTAAGCGTCCAATAACCGGATTCTTAGGCGATATGAGTGGAGTGTTCTATCAAGAGAAGTTCAATGCATGAACAAGTTGTGATGATTCGCTATCAAAGTTTCACTGAAAAGGTTTGCATACCATTGGCGTCATCGCGAGACCTACCTTATCCAAACTCCATGAAAATAGGCTTGTACGCACAGACCACTTTTCATACGCAACTGGTGACTCCCTGTTCGCGATTATTTATTTCTGTCGCTGTAATGTCCGAACTGGAACGCGTGTCAACAAAGTACACAGGACGTTGTGACTCCGCACTCTTTGTCTCTCACTGTTTTAGATCACCTTTCAGCCAAGTATCACCGCATTATGGGTATTAGGAAAGCTGTACATGGAGTCTACAGTTCAATATTTATCGCTCACGTCACGATACGGATCATTTATACAGTGTTTCTTGTGATTATTTTCCGCTACACGGTGTCATCGAAATAATTGGCTGTCTACAGCACATGCTTAGAACACACGTTGGTGTTCAAAGCACCATCTCCCTATGACCGCCGGGGACAGCCGTAAGACGTTAGGCATATCCCTGGTTTTAAACCATGCACCGATGAAGGATGGTTTCCACGTTGTTATGCAGTCCTTCGATATATCATATTCTGGTCTTCGAGTGAAGAGGTACAGCGGTGTAAGTTGCTTTCCAATTCTGTATGCCAAATATGCGCGTGAATGGGAAGCAGCGCCGGGTATTTCGAGGTGCTGCCGTCATTAATGGCTCCCAGCTGCCTCGAAAGGGTCCGACCACCTGCTACACGATTGACCTCCGTGTCATTGCAAGGGCTGAAAGAAAACACCCATTGAAACTCATGAAATATGCATGCACTATGCATTGACCTGAGCACCAAACTGTCGAGGGCGCATTAATAGAACATGCACTCTGCTCCTCCATTGTGAATAGTGTTTATTAAAGAACAATAGTCGTGTGCGCAGACGGGAGAAGAGGGCATTATATCTGTTGGCATGTACGAATACTGCCGAAGCGGGTGCATCCTGAGCTTCTTTCCAATAGTCATGGAGAAAATGTACGCAGTGGGATCTGCCATGTGTAGCGGAGCCTGCAGCAACATCGGCAGGCGTGTCGGAAACGACAAAGAAGTGGATGCTGGGGAGAAGAGGAGGACGATCTCCAGCACCAGGCAGTCTGCAGCCAGCGTTCACCGGCGACGGTGGTCTGAATAAACACATCGTAACGACCACTACGTTACGCCATGCATACGTAATGTTATAGTATCTTGTACCCTGCACTTAAAAAATAAATAAAAATAAAAATACTGGCGTTTGTGGCGGCATGTTGCTCGGTCGAAATTGCGTCCAGGGTCGACCTCACCTCTTTGGTGTGGCAAGACTCCAACAGCGTCAAAGAAGGCGTATCTAGTGCGTGGACCTTATCATTTTGCGCCGCCGCGCGTGCGGTGGAGTTTGCCCCCCAACTTCCAGCGCCACAGACCAGGTCGGTGTCACCACTTGCTGCCGGTGCTCTGGAGATCATCTTTCACGAAGTTCCATCCTTACACGTCTGTCCTGTTGGTGATACCTCTGCATCAGCGTTATTGAACCAATGGTTGTGTGGCCACGCACAGGAGTGCTCGCAGGTCTCCTTTTGGTAGAATAATATGTATGGATGGACGATTCTGATGAGCCACAGGAGCAGTTCTGTCAGCATTGTCGCTTCCTTTGGCTGGAGTCCATTGCAGGGATATGGTGTGACCGTTCCTCATAATGCTCTGAATTTGTCCACTCTTAACCTCTGAGAAGTCCACCACGACTGATGTCTCTGGGTCACTGACACCATTGCAGGCTATACGTTGAAGGGCATTCTTCGACTCTGTTTACATCATCCAGCCGGGGGTTCTCGGATGTTAAGAACCTTAACAACAAGATGGCATACAAGACTTTGCCCACGTTGACCATGTGCGGTGTGAGAGCCGATGTCCACGCGACACAGAGTCAGTCTCTCACACGGGATAATGCAGCCGATAGGCCGACGAAGATGAGGGATACATCTGTTACCACGCCGTGTTCGGACAAGAGGCAAGCATAATTCGTATTTTCGCGCTATTTCCCATGCCCAACGCGCGACGTGCGTGCCAAAAGTGAACTCATCTGGCCAGTGGTTCTCGGATCGGTCCGATATACCGTCAAATGATGGATTTGTATGGGTGTGGCGGAAACGTTATTCCACCTCCTTTTTCTCAATAACTACTCACCTCCTGAAGAATTAAAATGATAGTGGCCCTATAATTAGCGACCTTCCTAGAGCCCTGTATACAGGCGACCGTTCTCATGATTCCATGTGTGCATCAGAGCATTTTTTCTGGAGCCTCTGTGCAGCCGTTCCGCTTCCTTCGCGTCGCTACAATAATCGTGCTGTTCTCTTTTTGAACACCTCTACGTGTACATTACTTATATAGAAAGCGTTCGACGGAGCAACAGCCAGCAACGATAACGTTGGCAAACGGCGAGCTCAATTTCCTGCACTTACTTGACGCTCTTTTTACGACATTTTTTTTTTTTTTTTTTGTACTTCCCTTTAGTTACACGATCTCCGAAATGGCACGTTTCTGCATTGATAGAACATGTGGCCCCTTGTGCTGTACATGCTTTCTTTGCAATTTTACCTCGGTTTAGGGCTGTTGAGAAGGCGTTCGTGCTTTTTCACGTTCTCAGGCCCTCTTTCAAGTGTAGTAGATGTCCTTTGGCGATTGTAACATTTCTTCCCAAAGGCAATATGGGCGCCATTTCGCCGTACGGATCTGGTGAACAAACTTTGTTCGACACAACTTGAAATGGGAGCGCGTCGGCGAAAAATTTTGTTGGCAGATGTTGGGGTGAAAGATAAATAAAATCTATATATTTGCACGCTGCGAGGGGGGAAATGCACTTTGAACGACTAGATTACTTGTGTTGCTTGTAAATAGGCTACAACATCACGCATATAGGCATACATTATGCAACCGCCTTCCCTGCAGCGCGTCTATTTAGACAGGGCCAGATTGCTAAGTATCACTCGCGCTCCCCAAGGACCACTGCTTATCTGATCGATAATTAGCATCTCTGTTCACAGATTTCTGGCTTACTGTTTTCCAGGATGTTGGTAGACATTAAACTGACCTAGTAGAGCATGCGCCCCCTTCCCCCTATATTACACCTCCTTAATGAAAAAAGGAGGGGCCCGGAAAACTTCAATGCGTTAGGACCCCACAAGGGCTTAATCCATCCGTCTGATTAGGGCCGATTGATTGTGCTACGAAAAGCGTTTAAAAAATTTATAAAGTCATAAATTAACTTTTTTGTGTAACAGAGGTGCATTGCTTATTACGTCGTCCTTTCGTTAGTGTAAAATAACGATTTTCTTCTTATGTTGAGTAGATATGTGACTTGAAGGTGTACTTCGCTGCTGCGCTATTTGTCTACGTTGAAGTCATTTCTCCAATATTGCAAGGAGAACCTGAAACTACTACTACTATAAATGATGCTAACGAGGTGGTATGTTTCACTGTTGAAAAAGCAACACACGAAGGTCCTTGCGAAAGAACGGTCTCGTACAAATGTATTTCTTATCTCTTACATACGTATTTATTTCTGCGCTGTAGATGTGTACGCACTGCCCTGGCAAATTGCGAAATTAAGCGCCCGCTAACACAAAGCCTGTAAGACTCCAAGTGCCGTAATCCAATATCTTTCATCGCATACGACCACGAAAAAAAGCATCCCTGGAGCACGCGCAACGTTCCAAGGTGAGACGATGACGCGCTAAGTTGATTTTTGCCCGTATTTACGTTGAACCGTTAAGTATATCCGTTTGCAAGAGACCCCTTCGAGAGGCGCCATGCCGTCTCCTCATTGAGGCTTTTCTTGGATAGCCATAATGACGAGCTGACCCTATGGAGAGGCGTCCCTCGAACAGCGCGACAACTTCCCGTCGCCCTTAATTTGTGGGAATTACCCTGTCGCACGGACTTTACTGCACGCTCATAAAACACGCTTCCTCGCTTGGAATCATCACGAACAATTTGCCTAATGCAGGCTGGGGATGGCGACCGCCGGGGGACTCGCTAATCTGGGTCCGCAGTATACGGTCTCTGGTGGATATCAACAACGCATGACGGCGTCACGATGGCAGCGGCCCAGGCGCCAGTCCTGTCCTGCACCTTGGCCCACGTTCCACACGATAGATTGCGCATAAAGCGGTGCCTCGCTTCTCATTTTTGCGCTGTGTAAAGCAGGATAGAAAAAGAAGCCAGTTGGTTTCTGTTCTTTCACCAATGACGCGGCTTCTCGACGAACAACCTGCGCGGTGCATCTCCCGTCTCACGCGCTAGATTAACTTCGCAGTCCTTTTCTTCCCCTTTGTACTTGGCCATGTTCATAATATTGGGGCCGAGGTTTGTTCCACCCCAAAATGGAGTAAAAAAATCTACTCCCTGTCCGCAGATTACTGTCTTACTAGTCATTAACCTACCATAGCGAAACTGTCTTTTTGAAAACGGTGTGTATTGTGCGATTCGAAAACGTATACAATGCTTTAATTGTGGTTAACTCACCTCAGTCCCTTCAGGCAAGTAGAAGCTGTCCATCCAATCATGTATGGGTATACCATTAACAATTGTTTCAAATTGACATAATTCAATTCAGGTGAATATTTCTTGGCTGAACTCCTTTTTTTGCTACATGAGATGCTGGAATAAACCGGCTGCTGCAACCTGAATTCATTCCCAGCCTCCGCTCCCGCAGGAAGCGCAGTGGACTAGCGTAGTGGAAAGAAATAACTCCTGTGAAGCACAGCAGGAGTTATTTCCTTAGAGCATCTTAACCCAAGGTAGCTCTGACGCAGAAGGGAAGGGTGCAATTGACGTCAGCTCCAAACGTTGGAGCACTCGGCCATTGTTTCGGTAAAGGGCTGTAACTAAAGAGAGAGGGAAGGAGACGTGTGATGATGAATAGCTGGCCCTCGATGACCGCGAAGTGGCTCACTATTTCTGTTTTTCTTCTTTCCCCTATTTACCCCCAGTACAACAGTTTGTAATGGATGGGAGCCTAGTAAGCTAGTTAATCATCACTCTATCCCTGCTCTCTTCCGCTGTGCTCCGGAAAAGTGATCGAGTCGCATTACGGGGGCATCTCCTTGTCGATTAGATGTCGATCCATTCGATAGAACATCCGTCTAGCTCATGCTCTGGCGTTTCTCGTGATCGTCCCGAAGCTTTCCCTCTGTGCAAGGGCACATCGTAGATTTCTCGCGCGCTGTCACAAAGAGTCGAAATAAAGCGCATTACTTCGCAAAAAAAAAAAAATTTGTGTGTTGCATATTACGCTTGGATTACCTAAAATTGTGATTACGCTCGAGCTCACATTCGTTGGACACATTGCTGACATCAGAAAATTACAGGAGGCATTTCAAGCTTCCTCGCGTCCGAAGCAACCCTGGCTTGAAGACCTTTATTTATGCAACTATTAGCACTATATATTATCTTAATATAATCTAATAAGTCTTATTATGATCTTAATATAATGTTAATATAGCGATTATCTTCACTCCCCATTTTTTCTTAACATCAACCAACCCTGATCGTAGATCACACGTACATTGTGTGGCTCAATCTCAGGAGGCAGTTTTCTGGTTACATGAACGCGATAACGACAAGTCTATTGCACTTCTATTTTATACCCATGTAGGTATCTTTATTTTACCGTTAATGCTTTCGGTCGTTGGCGTCTTGGGATTTTGGAGACAGGTAACCGTGCGAACGCGGGCTCTACAACAAACGTGCAGAGCATTTAAGCCCAGGGCTGTTTCTGTGGCAAGAAGTTCCGTGGGGCTGAAAATGTTATCTACACGCCTCTCCTGACGCCAGAACGTTTTTCCAGCACGTAGAAATGGGGTAGCTTCATATCCAGAGCATGTGGCATGCACGAGCGCATACATGCCTGAATAAAGTGTTTCAGATGAAACATGCCATTCCATGACACGCTGCTCCAGAAACGATGGACTTTATTTGTGCGCGCCCTGTGTTCGGTGCAACAAGGCGGAACTTGTATTGTTTTTCTAGTTGCACAAAAGAAGAGGGGCCTTTGTTTCGGGTCATTGTTCCCTTCTGTCTTTTTCCCTGCTCCCCACGTCGTGGGCGAGGATAACGGTCATCATCGCCATTCTTGGGCAGGGGCCCCTAGACGTCATCTCTCAGCATTAGGTGGCTGTTCCGCGCTGCTTTTTAATAGTGCACTGAAAGCAATTACTGCTCCCCCCTCTTCTGTTCTCCGCTGTACATACAGCGCAGAACAGCGCAGTAGCCAGGCTTAATTTGCGAAACTATCTCTCGGAACAATGAGTGGCTCTCAGATATGCGCTGGAATGCAGATCCTCTGTGCTGCGCCGTCCGTTCAAGACAGCACTTCTTTTTGTTGGTGCCCGACGATGGTATTTTGTTTCAACGGCTCGTGATAAGATGAGCGGGATAAGTAAGAAGAAAGCGCGAAATATTGATACTTCTGGCGATTGTCCTCTTTGCAGCGTGCGTTTCGCCCTAATTGCGCATTACGCTAATTGTGTTTTTATGTGGAATTCCCAAGCGCCAGCTATTTGAGCTTCTGCTTCGGCGTCACCGAAGAGTTTTCTAAGCCTGAGGAGCGGGGAAAGAGAAATGGTATAATTAGGTAAGGCGATTACGAGCTTAATAGGGTGCGAAAGGACTGGCCAGAAAGCTCGTAATTGAGTTTATTTTAGAACGCATATTCCATAGGTGCGCACTGTATTAGAGCTAGGCAGTGGATGCAGATGGGTTTGAAATAAAAGTGGTCTGCCGCAAAGTACTCCCAAGGAGTCTACGATAACGCCCAGCTGCATCCTAGCTGGGGGGGACTCTAACGAGATTAAGATTTAATTACGGCCGAGGTGTCTGGCCCTGCTGATTTGTGTGCTCAGTACGGAACGGGGTTTCGTCCAAATATGCCCTCAGTCATAATCTGCATTTCCAAATGGCTACTTTGTTCTTATTCATGAGGTCTTGAGTGCTTGCTTAAGGAATAAGGCGATTTGCAACCATTAAAATGCAGAGTAGTGTCTAAGTTCAACAAAGGAATACGCGCTTCCAGGAAGCTGTGAAGTCATCTTACTTGCGGATGCTTTAATGCCACGCATTTTAAGAACCTCTGTTATGAAGATTAGCCCTAGAATCGTTTCAAGAGCTTCTCTTTAACATTAATAGCGTTGTGCTTAACCTTTTGTATCCCACGCGCACCGGCTGTGGAATTTCTAAATATTTTTATAACAAGTGACCAATCATCTGAGGAAGGCTTGAATATTGTGTGCCATAATCACGTATAATTGCCCTACGACATTCAAATTCTGGCATTTATTTATTTATTTTTTTTTTTTCTCCTTTAGTGCTCTGGAGTAGCCGGTTCCAGTTCTCTGGGACTTCCGTCTCCATTTTTTTTTCTTCCCAATTTCAATTTCAATTTCAATTTCTGGCATCGCTTACTGACATCGCTAAATATGGTTTCTTCGTGCTGCCTCTGGTAGCCGTAAGCCCGGAACATTTGCCGCTGACTTTAGCTTTCCATTCTCTTTTCATTGGTTTGTAAACACATGCTGACGACTTAGCAGTAACTTCCCTAGCAGCAGAATGCACAGAAAGTGGGGTGCATTACAGGTGCTCGTCAGGTGTCATGTTTGTCGCTGTTTTGCACACGTGCCACAAACTACAAAAGCAACGTTGGTCCATCCTTCCACCCCTATCGCACTCGAGTTTGAGTACGTTGTGCTGCTTGGGTTCTGGCAATCGTAATTGAGCCTAGGTGTTAGCACTGAGTGATAAAACTATTTTTACCGATCGCATTCGTGGCTGCAGTTTCTGTGTCAAAGACACAAGCAGCTGGCTTCTACGATTTGTTTCGCGATAGTTTTTTGGGAGGATATTTGTTGAGATTAAAGGGGTGTTCCAAAACAAGTCTGAGGAGGCAAGTCTCTCGGATGCCACTCGCTGTTTCGTAGCGCACAAAGGGTTGATAGTTCGGGCACAAGGAACACCTGAAGTTGGTGACGGAATCGTTCCAACTGAACCAAATCTGCATATTGAGCCCGGGTACAGGCTGTACCTCAAAACGCCCGCTTGATAATCCGCGAAATTTGGCGAATGGCAAAACTCCTGGTCCTGATGGGATTGCCGCCGAGTTCTACAAGCGGTACCGGGACATATTGGCGCCTCATCTTTTGCGTGTGTCTGACGAGTCATATGCAGTGGGACAGCTGCCTCGTTCTTTCCGGAAGACGCATACTGTTCTTATCCCTAAATATACAGATCGAGCAAAGCTCCTGAACGCCACTGGCTATCCGTCCATCACCCTTTGCAACGTAGACTATAAGATCTTCGCTAAGGTACTAGCAGCACGACTCCAGTTGATGGTCCAAAGTCTCGTTGGGGAGCACCAGACATGTGGGATTAAAGGCCGGACAATTCAAATCAACACCCACGTTGCAAGGTCTGTTATTGAGCTGTGCGAGAACAGTGGCTGCCAAGTTGCACTTATTCAGCTAGACTTGGAGAAAGCTTTCGACCG
>JARGYV010119766.1:0-12450 GCA_029532675.1 Ornithodoros moubata | reverse complement strand
TTACTTTTCATCAGCACTCCCCGTTGCGAAGCAAGCTCAAGATTACGTAATTCAGTGGCGGATAAGGGAGTGCAAGAGCGTCTTTTTCCACTTCATTGCTGCCAACCGTGGCAAAACATATGTAAACCGAAACCAATTAACTACTGCAACAAATGACCCACTCCGGTGGCGGATTTTTCTTTAAAATATGTCCACTGAAGTTCCCAATAAGCGTAGCACTTATTTTAATGCCGACGGCGTCCTGCTTTAGAAGTTATGTTTTTCACAAGACGCATCTGAATTTTTATTTAAATAATGAGCGCCTCCCAATCATTCACACGGTGCGCAGCTTGTAGGCGGTATCAGACGATACTTTCAAAAAAGAAAGTTCTTCGATTGGTGAACCCGTTGGCGCATTATTTAGCCCGGGGATTTAACTGAAACACCCGGTATATATATTTGCATTGGGATATGTACACGTGCTTGAACCCCTGTTGGGGTCAGCAGTATTACTAACAACTGAATTGTACAACTGGATAAGCTATAAAAATGACTTGGTAAGCATAATAAGTGGCATTACAGACAGGGGCAAGATACACAAGTCACATGACAACCGGGTCGAAGTGCAAACCAGAAAAATCTGATCATAAGGTTTGTGTGGGCCTTTCTTTTCGATGACTGGCTAGTGGCCACAGTTCTCATAGCAACGTCTGTAGAAGAGATTATAAAATAGTCCTGCGGGCATGTGGCAACTATTTCAAGGTGAGATCGAAGCAATACTGAGTACCCTAAAATTTCCGAGCTCAGATTTTACGAGCCAAGATTTACACGAGGTGGGATTTGCATATCCTCCATCAGTAGATATTACTGTAAAACAAACGAAAAATAAAAAAAACGAGATGAGCCGATGGCGGCGAACATTCACAATAAACCTTGAGGGGCCCAAATTAACTTCATCACATTGCAAGGAGTGATCCTTGTTGGGCTGTTTACTGGCATCCCTCAAACTTGTAATGGGTCATCATGATTGAAGCAACTTTCGTTGTTCACTAGGTGTACATTTTAGATGTCACTGAAGCTGATACCGTTTTCATGCAGCGGCAAACTTTGTCCCTAAAATTTTCATAATAGCACGACCATAGCTGAAGGTTGTAATTTTCTGCCACTGCTCAATGGTTGTAGTAGAATACTTGCGTTGTGCAAAGGGTGCACTAACCTTTTCATGTTTAGTGACGCTAGCATCAAGAGCATTTTTATTTTGTTCATATTTTCTTTAGCGCGAGATATTTGCTAAAAAATTATCTGCTTCGACTGTGCAGGAGAGTAACCTTCAGTTGGCTTCAATTCTTGCAGGAGCAGATATTCTCACACCACATCACAAAACATATTGCTTCTGTTTGTCGAAGGTTACTCGAGGAGTACACACTCTACACGAGTAGACAAAACAAACAGCAATGTGGTACCCAGTTTCTGTGCGATGCCTCCAGGACAACGTGGCATATTTCGTGATAACAGTTGAATGAGCCAAGGGGGAATACGCATGAGACCTTCGCAGCTCAACAGTGCCAGCATCTCCACTCCTTTATCTGCTTTACACCCAAGCAAGAAAGAGGCAACACGGCATTGAATAACAAACTATTTTATGACCTCACCTAGAAATTCAGAACAGACACGGAATCTGTGGATGTTCTTTTCTTTCCTACTTCTTTTTTGCATCGTTGTCAATGATGTAATTCATGAGCTCCCTAACTGATGTGAAATCGCTCCTCCCTTGCGGTTCCTTTTTCGGTATCCTTGGCAAAAATGAGCCAACTTTATGCCGGAATTCTTCAAACTGGGAACAAAAAGTAACGATACCACCAACAATAAGGCAAGGCTGCAGCGCCTTAAAAGTAACGCTTTGCAAGGGTACTAAATTGGTGTAGGTGGTGGAAATGGAGACAAAAGTAAGTAGCCAGCCAAAGCTATGTGCAGGAGGAGAAAATGAAATATTTGTGAAATTTTCTTCGATAATACAACAGGGAGCGTGCCTTTCTCTGAGGCAAGGAGAGCCATGTTCTGGATGAGGACCCAAGTCACAAATTTCAATATTACACTCATTTCATATTTGTTGGGAGCTAAATAATGTGCCAACCTTGAAGCCCAGAAAGACTCCTAAGTATTGCAGACATTAGTTTGACATGGTTTGATTCTATATATCACAACATGAGCTGCCTCATAAGCAGATGAAGTACGGCAAACACCAGATTACAAAATGGGGAAGTCGGGGAACAACAATGTGGATTTTGGTAGAATAAGATGCAACTTAATGTAGTAGTATGATAGTGTAGTAGCTACACATACTAATATGAAAGCAAATATATTTACCTGGCCATTTGTCGTTGAAGGCCAAATGCAGGAGCGAAAGTTGGTCATAAAAACAAAGACGAAATCTGCTTTCAGTAATGCGCGTTTCTGCCATTTTGTCCACGAGTTTTACGCAGTATTTTACCAATGGTTTCTGCAGCACTCTTAAGTGACATATGGGCGCGTAAAAATGCTCCATCTTGTTCTGTCCTGTTACGCAGTTGCAGTGGCTTTGTGTCGGCACTTGAATCATACATAAGTGATTCCAGGGATGGGTTTTTGCCAGCTGTGTTGGCGTAACACCATTAAAAGAAAAGTTTGCTTACATTCTTGGCCCCTGTCATCTTCCAGATGAGAAATGAGAAAGCGGTAAATCCCAGGGTGGAGTATAAGCTTCCCCATCCCAAAGCCCGCAAGGCGAGACTGGTACCGCTCTCCGGGACTTCCTTCGATCCTAAGATGCCCTGGTTAAAATGGGTATCTTCATTGAAAAATGGGCAGAAGGTGAATTATGAAGGCTTACCTGTGTGAAAAACCTCGGGTCCCGTTTCTTAGCCATTGCGATGGTGGCGCCAAAACCAAATAACGCTGCCGCGCCAGCTACACCGACAAGGAATGCTCCTTCTGAAATACGTTCTCAAATTTGTGTGCGCTTTCACATACGTAAGTTTACGAATTGGGTTACGCATTTGCATTATATGCAGTGTTAGAACCTCTGTTATCCTGTGACGCGCGCACCTCACCTGCAAACTTTCTGACATTGACACTTTCAACCACCTGTGTAGGCTTTGGATATGTGCTATCTGCACCTGATCCCTCCATTATGTTTCCTTTTCACTATTGTAACACGGTAACTGGGCCGAAATTGACGGAAATTTCACCGCAGCCGGGATAACACCCTGCAAGCAAAGGACGACGCCATGTTGAATAGCGATGCCACTAACGGCGCGGATGTCCGTTAAATATAGAGCACTAAGGACCACAACCTCTACGAACCAGCCTCACTCCAGGGAATCCGAATGTTTCGAAGGCCTAATTATCAAGCAGATGTCACATGTTTGTTGGAATTCACCTTGATAATGCCAGAATTCCATGCCGACAACGTATATTTTATTCGACCACAAATTGAAAAATGCAAAATCATTGTCATTGTAAGTGTCCTCTGCAGATCCTGTGCAAAATGAAACAGTGCAAGTTACCTCGACAGCTATGTGTCTGCCAAATATGTCCTCAGATACATAATTAATGAATGGGTGTTGAACTATTTATAAAAAGCTAGATATCATATAGTTCAGCATCATACAGTAATATAAAGCAATAGTATAAAACTCTAATGCCTCACATATATATATATATATATATATATAAATATATATGACAGTCATGATTATGAAACTTTCTTAACTTTTTGTGGACAAGAATGCAGGTGTTTCCTTCAACAATAAACATGGAGCACCATGTTATCAAATATTCCCTTTGCAAATATTCCCATTACAATTGTATTAAACAATTGTTATTACAATATTCAAACTGGTGATAAAGCAATGTAATCAACAACCTTATGTACAAATTTGAGATTCAGTGACATCATGGACATTAATATGCATATTGCATAACTACATAAGTCAGCAGAAACACTGAAGCATAGATTAAATTATTTAAATAACCTTAATAATACGTCATGTGGTGGTCTCATACAGCAAAGCGTGCCATGCTAGGCTAAGTCTTCGACTTGCGTATAATGTTTTCCATTTCTCGCTGCTTCTGAAGTAAACCCTGAAAATAAAAGGTAAATGAAAAATATAACCATGTTACATGAAAATACGGGAGCACGAAAATTGGTGTAATAATTATAAGTCAACACTGACTGCTGCTTTGGTTGCAACTCTTTGGTGAATATCCGATCAATGTCCAACTGGGGATATGACCAACATGCAGCCACCGTTCATCCAACATATGTTCTCGACCTGTGCAAAGCACAGGTATTGCTGGATTTTTGACTGAACCATACAATCTTTTTCGAGCTCCTTCAACTCAGCTTAGAACCTAGTGCTTTCGAACACAAACAGGGTACATGAAGAGGATACATTGTCAAACTTGCACTTTCAGAGATCCTGTGCCAGTGGCTGGTTCCACATCATCATTTACTTCATTGAGGTTTTTACCCTGTTCTCACCTGTCTCAGAGAAGACAACTGCTGTAGTATCTTGTCCTGTCGTGGAGTAGGGCGACCAGTAATCACTTCAGGATGGACGAGGGGGTCCTGAACACAGTTTTCACGAATTTACAAGAACTTGTGATGTTTGTTTTTAAAACTATCAGCGAGGTTTCATTAAATGCATTTGTTATATACGATATTCAAAGCAGACAAAAAACTGAGGTTTGCGACCTGATCTCTGCGTGTGTTTCCTGCTGACAGACAACTCACGACATGCATGCAACCATTACATTTAATAATTAGAAACGTTGTTCCTTTCTCGGCAATCAGAATCGTAACGGAGATGAGACGTCACTTCAGTGAGTGTATCAGGAGAGCTCGCATGACGTGAGAAGTTTGATATGTGCTAAATAATGCCTACAGCTGACCGCAAAGGCCAGAAGAAAGTAGAAGTACCGTCTGTGCTAACCTGAGACGACGACCTCAATTGTGACGGAGACTCTAGTGGAGAACGTGGAGATGGGTTCGTGGGTCGGCAGCCGTGAACACTGACAGACCGATGTCTCTCCGCTGACTCCCGCTGCCCCGAGCGACCTCGTCTTTCGATGATGACGACAGGGTCACCGTTCTGTGAGGACGGTGACAGTAGAGGAGACGAGGAAGACAGTGGCACGTACACCTCGTGGTTGTGCCAACGTTTGCGTATGGGCGGAGACCTGGTCTCGTTACCATTTTCCGAGTGCAGGGGTGTCCTTTGGAGAGCCTGCATACCGTATTTACCCAAAAGTAAGTTGACCCAAATGTAAGTCGACCACCCTTTTTGGATGGGCAACAATAAAACAGAAATCTTTGAAAGAAAAAGATATTTATTCCTCGCCAGAAGATGACTCCTCTCTCGTGCTGCTGAGCTCCCCGTTGCGCTGTTGCATACATCGTGTCCATGGAGTAACTCCGTGACCGTGGCAAAACAGAGTCCGCAGTTGTCCAATGCACGCACAACAAGGTCAAAAGGCAGGAGCGAGTCGGGACCGCAGTAATGATCGCACCACGTTGTTTTCTCAGCTCACATACAATGCATTCAGAGACCTCTAACTTTTGTTCCGTAACACAGTTGTTTCTTTCGCGTAAAATATCACACGCTGCTTGAAAGACGCAGTTAGTAAATGTCAGATCTTCCCCATGATGTGCACCGTATTATTGCTCCGCATCTTGTGTCAGGTTTCACTTTGCAGCTCTACTTGAATGACGCATAACATATTATCTGAAATGCTGACTGTGCCCTTTGGGATACGTTTTATAGAGAGGGCGGAGCACCGAGGGAGTAGAGGGAGCACGGAGGCGCTGACAGGATTGTAAGTCAGTCCCCCTACTTTTTAGCTGTTGGTTTGAGAAAAAGGGGTCGACTTACATTCGGGTAAACACAGTAGATTATTAAGCAAACGTCAAAACTATCAACGCTGCAAATGTTAAAATGGGTGCTGTGTTTGTTTCCGTGACCCTAGACCTGATACATAGCTGCTTCTATGAGAGGATTTTACCACATAGAATTCAACACTTTGACGTACCCACGACTGTGCAGACGGGGGCACCGGAAGGGAGCAATTTCCCTGTTGCATCACCAGTTGGTTCCTCAAAGCTGGCACAGGAGGGGACGGAGCACTCCGAGTCGCCACAGTATGGCCCAGGGCAGAAATTTCCTCCTCTTCCACAGAATCTTCTCTCATGTGGCCGCTGCTTAGCATATGTAAAGCGTGCGAGGACAGTGACGGCGAATGGCTGCTGCTTCTGCAGTTCATCAAAAGATGGTATCGTTCATAGAACAAAGAAGTTATGTTTGCAAAGGGTGATGGTAACGTTAAACTGTAGCTGCACGCGTACTGCTTAAAAAGTTTGACTACTTTATGGTCTACTTCATACTAATATCACATAGAAGGATAGAAGGAAGACATAGAAGAATACTGTCTCCTTTGGTTTTTACTGCTAACAGCACTACAGACTATTGTGCTTCGGACTGTATGGCCAGAATTTTAATGAAAGCTCTTAAACAAGTGAGAAAGCTTAATTCAAATACACCGACATTTTTTAACTAAAGTATCAGTCAATATTTATTTATTTCCTACAATTTCGCAAATTTCTCTAGTTCTTTGAGGGAATGTTAGGTATGTCTGCACAATTACCTTCCCCTGTCTTGCTCCCCAGACGTCCCTCTAGGACTGTGTTCTGCAACACTTAATGAGTGAGACGACGTCGCCGTTGTCGTCGTCTGCCGTCCCGAGTCGCACGGGGGACGCCTGGTGACCATTTCTCGCTCCCAGTGTTGCTTGCGCATTTCCTGCATCTTCTTTCGGCGGTGGTAGTTTGGGTCGCGGTCCGTCATCTTCACGAAAACCCTGTCAGGGTTGTTTGCTCCCCACTGAGGACGCTCGGCCACGCTTTGCTGGCTCCCAGCGTTCCGCAACACTCGAGTCGGTCGACTGTGCTGCGCTCGCTGGGCCTTGGGCTGTGGCGTCGTGCTTTGTGCCGAGCTTGCTGTGCTGCAGTGCCAGGGAGCAAGTAAAGAAAGAACAGCCTTTACGCGCAGGCACAAAAAGGCCTCAGCCTTTTTCCAGTGCTATTGCCAGCATTATACATTCATATACTCTGAGGTGCAAAACAAGGGTGAGGAAGAAAGCGGTTTGTAAGAATGGGCGTCTCTTCATCGACACTGCAATGACGGTTTTCATTGGCTTTTCCCCAGCTTCACCTGCATTCTAGACCTGGCAAGGTCTAGTGAGAAACTCCAGAAACTGTGGGCCTCACTGATGTTTGGAGTCTATTCCTGCTGGCACTAACAGCAAAAGAGTTGCCTAACCTTGTAGAACAGTTGTCCCATCTACAGGGCAGCGAGATGTCGGTCTGCGTGCCAAATTCTCGACCCGGAGGTCGCAGCGCCAGGGGCCCGCGACACCTCTGCACGATGCGAAGCTTCGTCGGAGTCAAGACCCTGTTCTCGACGTACGGCTCAAACTTTGGAAACTGCTCATGTGGTGGAGACCATGGGGAGTCGGTGTTCGTGGACGGGACTCCTTCCGTCTGGCTCCAGGTTTCTCGTCGAGAGGTGGATGTGCAGTCTGAAGAAGGAGATGGCTGCGAAGACGAAGATGACTCGCAACAATTGCCCTTCATGGGACGCACGGTGGCTGTCGTCACTTGACTCACTGGGGGAGGTGCCTTCGAGCAGCCTAGAAATAAAAGCGAGGAAATTACCTACAGTGGGCTTAACCAAAATATCAATCAATCAACTCAATCATGATCTACATATCATTCAAATTATTAGTAACTGATGCCTCAACAAATAGTATTTCCAATAAATATAGCACACAACATTTTAGACTAGTATCACAAAACCAATGCTGCTTGTAATGAAATAAAGCTTTATCTGCTTCTGATTACATTAAATTTTACGTTACTGAAGTCTGGAGCACACAACAAAATGAAGGGCCAAGAGTACTCACCGCTGCTCGCAATGCCAGAGTCGTTGGCAGAAGCACCCCTTCCAGGAGCTGAGGACAGGTCGGAAACCTGGACAACTGCACGGGTCACCTCTTCCTGCACCTGCTGCAGCTTCTGCCCCCTGCGTGCCCTGCGCATCGCTTCAGCCTCTGCCTGCGCTTCCTGCACTTTGGCTATCAGCATCTGGCGCTTCTTTTCTTCTTGTTCCTGCAGTGGTAAGAAGCCTTTCGTTCGAGTGAACTCTAGACCCCAAAAATGTATGCGTTACCGCCTTTTCCTGCTGCCGTTTCTGCTCAAGCTCGTACTGCTGTGCCAGCCTTTGTCTCTCCTCCTCTAACCTCAACTCTTCCTGACGTTCTTCCCTCAACCTCATCTCTCGTTCTTCGTTTTTCCGCCTCTTCTTCTCTTCAACCTGGGCCTGGATGGCCCTCTGGTACTCGAGCGCTTTCTGGCGACGCTCGTCCACGCAAGCTGTCGTTATCTGACCTCTTGAGAAGGTCACTCTGAGAGGAGGCAAGTCATAAACCATGTACGTAGCAGATCTTCTAAGGGCTCTTTAAGAAATTTGTATCTGACTCGTATCAGAAGCACACATCACTGATATATGTGGCGTGTGCCCTGCCTGGACGAAAGAGAAGCAAAGCCAACCTGTCCGAGTAGTCGTCCCCTCTGTGCGCCATTGTTTCAGTGGAACCGACGGTTGACTCGTCACCCCACCAGGAGACATTGCTCATTGAGGACCTCTGCTGTTCTAGCATACGCCTTCGTTGTTGTTCTGCATACAAAACATTAGGAGGTTGTGACTGCGTTCAAGGGTCGGTGCCCTCTGCAACTTTGACAATGCATCCTTCAGTTCCTCAATATTTTGGTAAACAACATCAACATGTGATGTTCACCTCAAAAGTACAGGGTGGACCCAATAATGCTCAACAAGCTGTGAAAAAAGAAAAAAAAAAAAATCTAAGCTGCCTTTGGAGATGAAATCAACTGCATGTTGTTAGGTGTCATCTGAGCTGATAGTCAGTATTTGTTTTGTAAATTTTAATCAAATATTATATGAAATTAACAAGCTTTCTAATTAGCGACTTCAGAGCAAGAATGTCAATACAGAAGGACTAGACTGTTCTCTTAAAATAAGAAGACAAAAGAAACTCTTATCAATGCTAGTCATCTAATTAATTAATTAATTAATCAATCAATCAATCAATCAGTCAACAAACTTTTTCATTAGTGACCTGGAAGCAAAAGTGTAAACTGACCGGTTGTAGTGTCAGTTGAGACATTTCTGAAAAAATGTCCTCAATGCAGTGCCCTTAACGTTTTTTTTTTCCTGGGAAAAAGAAAGGGAAATTTGAAAGAGCACCACCTGCTCGCGCGTAATGGGCGCACTATTACTGGAGTGCACCCAAGCGCATGCTAGAGGAACGATACCTGCTACATGCTTTGCTAGACAGGGTTCATTGCCCACATTAGCCTTGGGATAAGCAGCAATCGATGACTCACAGCGACAGAGCGCGCAGGCAAACTAATACGATAAGAGTTTCTTTTGTCTTCTTATTTTAAGAAAACAGTCTAGTCCTTCTGTATTGACATTCTTGCTCTGAAGTCGCTAATTAGAAAGCTTGTTAATTTTATATAATCTTTGATTAGAATTTACAAAACAAATACTGACTATCAGCTCAGGCGACACTTAACAACATGCCATTGGTTTCATTTTCGAATGTAGCTTTGTCGTTTTGAAAGCCTGGTGACCATTACTGGGGACACCCTGTACAGATTGTGTGTCCATGTCAGGTGCTCTGATATGGCACAGATATTCGTTAGGTGGATTTGGCAATTACACTCAGCCTGCCACAGATTACAGGGAGAGCCATGTGCCAGTGAAAGAAGGAACCTACCAAGATCCTGTAGCCAGCGACGCTTCACTTCGACTTTCTCATCATCCTGCAGAGCAGATGTTGGCTGGCAAGGTCAGGGAAAAGATTACCACAATCAACATAATCAAAGAAAGCCTACGTTATCGAGACCAAAAGAAAAGAATCGATCAATAAATGGTAGCAGCTGGATTTCCTCATACAAAGTGGTACGCAACTGAACTGGTAGAAATCCAGCCACAAACCCCAAACTCTTTTCAACCTCACGAGTCAGTTGCTTTGCAGAAGGTTGCATAATTACAAAAAGTGTGAAGAAAAATTAGAGCACCAGTATGCAATGTGCTCTGAGGACACATCATGCTTCAAAAAGAGAAGAAAGAAGGAACGATTACCCCAAACGGAATCGAGCTCTTCAGAGCCGGGGGCACTCGGCGGACAAACACGGGGCTTCGATTGTCAGGGAGAAGAGGCTGAGCGATCACCGGTGGTGGCGTGGTCATCCGTGATGAGAACGTGCCTGTGGCCGCAGTGCTTGTCCCTTCCACTCGTAGTACCTGTACAGGCATGTACATTATTATGCCTTTTATTTAAAAACTAGCTTGGTCAAGTGGTTTGAAAAGACTAAACAGAACCCCCATTGTGTAACTTCTAAGCAATTTAATATTCTTTTGCACAGAGATTGCTGCTGCTGCACAAAGTGTAACCTCTATCGCTACATTAGGCATTTTGCGTCAATAGGCATTTTTGATAGGTTTCCGTTTGCTTTGCAATTGACCTAAGAAACGAAGAAATTTATATTTTTTAATTTATAAAATAATATATATGCAAGCGAGCTGATGGATGAAAAGGACGATAGACAGACACAGAGCTCAGGCTTTTTACGCTATAAATACACTTTCAACTCGCCTGAGTTTCTGTTCGAGGTGGCACAGCAGCAACAGGTTGGCGTCGGGGAGCGCCAGCACCAGGTCGTCCCCAGGGGTACCAATCTTGCATCTCGGCTGAAGACACAACATTGAACAACACAGCTTCAATATGCCTACCTTCAACAATATGCCTTCATTTCTTTTGTAATGCTCACTGATGTTTTGCCTCTTTTTCAAGTTTCACTTCTTAGTTCGATAATAGTGGGCATTTTTTCTAGTCGGTTCTTGACTGCATATGTTTGTCTGTCTATTGTAACATGCCCGCTCAAATATCTTTCAATAATAATAATAATAATCTGAAGACACTATTAAAGTTGACGCACACTAGGTGGCATTTCACATCCCCTAAAGTATTTCAGGTGCATATGCTTTGCAATAAACCTGCCAACAGCAGAGGAGCACAAAGAGCAAAGCTTAGAAAGCTACCTCTCTCACGCTGCCATTGCAACTGCTTCTGCGCCACTTTAGATAATGGCCGCGAGTTGGAAGCCAACTCTGGGTGGGAGGAAGACAGACGACTCCTTTGCAACTCTTCTAACTGTGAAGCCTCGCTCGTCACCATCGACCCTGGGCTTGCAGGGCATGCCACGCTGTTGCGACGCACCCAGTTCGGGAGACTGCATAATTTGTACTCTGTACGCTTGTGATAAAAAGGTACTCACAGTCGACCCTCAGCAAAACTCACTTTTCATCTTCAGAGGATGCAAATTTACTTTCTGTTCTGGCCAAGTCATGAATTCTTAGGTGGTTCCCGGTAGATGACGGATCTGAAAGCGAATCAGACAGCAGCAGAAGAAGAAGATGCCCTCTTCATTGTGTGTAGCGAGTTGATTCCTTACCCCAGGCAGAAGAAGAAGATTGCTTACCCTGTTGTCCCAAGGCATTCAAGAGGGCTTGCAACTGCGCCTTGGTCAATGTGACCATTTCTTCCGAGCCCGAGGCCAGTTTCTGACCCCAGGCAAGCTGAGTGTCATTCTCACTCCCTCTGTGAACCATCTCGACCAGCTCTCATAGTTGTTAGCGTCTACCAGATGAAGCACTGTAATACACCTTCAACTATAAGAAAAGAATATCAGTTATGACTGAGTGGAGCAAAAATGCTGCAGCACATGCAAGTAAAGGTAAAAAAAACCCTTTTCTTTAAGCATTTATAATAACATGTCACATTCAGTAATCTATTGTCGGCAGTGCAAAGAGTGACAGGAGCGACAAGAATGACAAACTTAATTGACTTGAAATGAATGGATTTGACTTGAAAATTATTTCTACAGTATCTTTCAGCAAAAACTGTCTGCTGCAGCTAACCCTGGCTGTACAAAATTCATATGATGCATATAAATATATTATTAGAAAGAATAAACGTAGTCTTAATTCATACTTAACCTATCCATTAGTGACTTACTGCTCCTTACCGTTGAGCGCTGTAACAATCGCACTACTGTTTCACCGCGTTAAAGCATGTCATTGGCAACACAGAAAAAACATTTAGAGGGACTCTTAACAGTGTCAGACGCTCAGGTGGATTAGCACGGATCTCTTCAGCGCGATCAGCACATACTTCCGGGTACGTACAGTCCTCAAGCTTCGAGCGAATCTCGCGATGGCCTCGGCTGCTGCTCAACGCGAACACATAAAAAGGGCACAGGAGTCACAAGCCCATAAAAGAAGAAAAAGA
>JARGYV010119765.1:0-10478 GCA_029532675.1 Ornithodoros moubata | reverse complement strand
TTTGTTAAATTTCTCGAAAACTATTGCGCTCCTGCCGATGGGCTTTCGATGCGGTCTTCCATTAGTACTAACAATTCTTATTTCACTAAAGTTTCAAAATCGACTTTTCTGTACGAGACCTCCCCCTTTAAGAAATACTGCACCAAACATGAAAGTCGACAAACACAATACAAGGAAGCCACTTCCTCTCTCATTCTCTCAGCCCTTTGTTCGGTCACACAGTCACCTCCAGCCCTATTTTCCTACTGAAGGTGGACTCCAGGGAAGGGAATCACCCGACTCATACAACAATTATGAAAACATCCAATTTCAAGAGCTGTTGTGCACATCCGAGGCGCTGAGCCACGTGCTGGCAGCCATGGTTGGATCTATTCTTTTCACTGCTTACCTCTGCTCTGTGGCATAGACAGATGCTGCAGTTGTCCTTGCAGGTTACAGTTACTAACTTTAATTTGCTATCGCCGAACAAATAAATTTAGTGATGGATAAGATAAGAACTTCATTTGCGCTGCATAATATGGTGCCACATGACAAGTGTCTACATAGGGCCGTGTATTGTTTCTGTTTTTAGACGTCTGGAGCTGCTGATAATTTAGACCACCTGGGAATCTTTTGACGTGCCTCGGAAATCTCCGACACACAGTGGCAGTAACAATGTTTCCAGTTTTACAAAGAGGGAGGTCAACCTGAATGTAAAGGCCTAGTTTTTGTCACGAAATAGGGTGGTATACAGTGGGAGGTTGGAACAGGGCTGTTGTTTACACTTCCTTTAATATTATGTTCATGGTACTAAACTACTTGAGCCTAAAGCAGACCTATGGTCCACCAGCTTTCAAGTGCAACAGATATATTTATTTTATATATAGGTTTTATCATCGATGACAGCTCGGGTACATAAAAGCCAACAACAATGAGAGAACAATTACTATGCGACACCTTGATAACAATTTAAACAGGTAAGTGCCACTATTCTTTCTTGTAACTATGAAAACGAAACACCACTTCACGAAGAATTGTGTGATAAACTTTTTAACATTTATGTGCTTACGGCGTGGTTCGCCAGCAAATAGGTCTAAATGGCATCCACCTCGGATCTTGGTGATAGTCTCTGCACTGACATTGCCAACTCGATGTCAAAGCAAATTCCTACTTAACCATCACACAAAGGTCTCGTGTCCTAATGTCACAAGCCCACTGCATGCTTTAAGTGAGCAAAATGTTCCAACTCACAATAAACAGCACAGCTGTACAAGAGATCATTTTCAATATCTGATTCCCACATATTGTGTTTCTGTACTTATTGCTATTGTGTAAAGTTCAATGCCCTCAGGATGCCAAATTAAAGTAAAACCTCCATGTTGACACCATTCCAATACAATTCAAATTTTTATTCAACTTAACTATAAAGGACTACTACTACAGTCTGCATTCCAGCACTACTACCAAAGCTTATCTTGAAATAAAAGTTCCAATGAGACAAACTTACCAGACAATACCCTGTGCTCCAGACCCGATAGACTTTAGATTCTGGTAGCGCCTCAGGATGGTGAACTTGGTGTCTCCGACCTCGAAGGTGTAGAAGAGGCTCGAGTGCTTGGACATGGCTGTCCGTGCTGCTACTCGGCTCCTTCCTGGTGAAGGCGCCGCATCACAAGCTCACTTCTGGACCTCAACCAGTTTGCTGCAGGAGAATACTGCTACTAATGGTCACATCTTAAAACACATCTTTAGGGCACATTTCGACAAGTTTGCTATGCAAATCTAGAAGGTGCAAACTATCTGGCAGCAGAGTTTCATTGCCTATTATGTGACCCTGAGAAATTATGGAAGTAGAGGTTTTCATTTATAACTGCTGAGGCTGGCCTCTTTTGCTTTTTCGCCTGACTTGACATAACTTTCCCCTCAAAGAAAATGATGTATGTCAGGTCCACGTAACCAACTCAACTGTACCCTATGTTCTGTCTACTATATTGTGAAACACTGAAAACTACCACCCACTCTTAATACCAATTGCGGTTCCTATTCTAGTTGATCTTAAAGGAGGACGTCCGCAGAGATTAGAGATTTCTGAAATTTTGCAGCTACGCATGTGCACGTAGCCTAATGGCTGTCGAACAATTAGCTCCAATTATGTAGACAAGTGGGGTAGCCTTTGCACCCCCAGATGCATCCAATATTGTTTTACAATATACAAATCACGTTATCTCAGCAACAGCAAATGTATTCCTGGACAGACACGTGTACAAGCAGGATGTTTTAAACTTCCTTTGGGATTAGTGACATATTTTACCCTTTTATGTTGTGACTGCACTTTCAATAATGTTCCTGCTCGACTGTACTTCATTTTCTAATGTACGTCTCACCAGTCTCACCACACTTGAGAAATTGTAGCCAGTTAGATGCGCTTCACGTTCTCTTACACAAGTCGTGCACATGCTACCAAACACATCCAATAAACGGCTTGCAACCAGACATCTATAAAACGACCCCGTTCAGACTGAATAAAAATGAGTATTAAAAGTTGCGGCAATTCCTCCTGAAAACCCAGTACATCTACGGCATCTGTAAAACAGCTGTGAAAATTCAGAAGCTACAGTAAGTTTCAAAAATGAAAGAAAAAAGAAAGATAATCATACTCATTTTTCATGTTAACTGAGAAAGACTAACTTCTATATTACACGCCATTTTTCCTTCCTTTCCATGATATTTTGTTAGCTAAATTTCTTGCCATAGTATTTCCGTAAGACGTGTTGTTTTTCCGAAAACCGGAGAACATTTGGCCAAGAGGCTCCTGAAGGGAGAAGCACGTTAGACAAACCATGGTTGGAACATATAAGCCCTAAAAGGAATGTAAGGGGGCAGATAAAGTGGCAACTAAGGCAACATGGCAAATATTTAGAAGCACTGCCAATTGTGCATATCTGGCCAATTGAAACTCGTACAACACTGTAGCCCCACATGATAGTTACTTGCTACCGATTTTCATAAACAGTACTCTTTTCCCAGTGATACTTAGGAGCAACACCTCAGAACCTACAGCAAGCAACGTGCCTGGACAGAAGTACCAGTAAAATGTTTTTGTTTATCAGGTAGCACAGAGTAACATTCCATTAATAAAAAACGCAGAGGCTAACATTACAACAAGGGAAGTAGTGCCAGCCTCAACTCGATATAATGTAAAGAATTGAGAAGGGCAAGTCGTACTTTTTCTGTTTTCGGTATTACGAATGAGCGATTGACTTTTCTCGATACACGTTTGCAATCTGTTATTGTGCATATGTTTGTTCACACAGAAAATACATAGCATTCTACTTATGCTACAGTATCCAAAAATAATGTACAGTGCAATGTAATAGCACAAGCATAGCACAAATGTTTTCACATAACAGTAATGTTTGACTTTTTTTTGCTGATGCTGAGATGGCTACAGTAATGACTACATGGTGAGATCTAGCAGAGTGGATTTCATACCAAGAGTCACTGGCGTTACCGTTGTTGTAACGCTAGCCACTGCGAATAAAAAAAATGCAGTCCCAGAGTTTCAAAAATTACCATGAAAGTTACTCAACCGAGACACAAAAACCCTGTGAAAAGTGTACACAAATACATAAACGTCTTCTTCTACCACTTTACAAAATTAATTGTGAATACACGGCGAGAATACTGCTAAAAAAATCAGCGGTCAATACCTGACGTTGTCAGTGCATTGCACACTGCATTACAAGAGTACGGGGAAAATAAGTGAAGAACGAAATCGAAAATGACAGAGTCGAAGAGAAATGACACCATCGAAACGTTCCACCTTTTCTAGTTCCATGATTTCTCAGCTAGAAGTCCTTCGTCTGTGTGCGGAGGCAACCACAGTTTTACTTTCACGCACGCAAAACACGCGCTCGTGTACCTTACTAATTCATTTTCAAGAAGTGCTTAGGCCTAGAATACGCACTCCAGAGGCATTCTGCAAGCCACTCACCGACAATGACGCCCTTCTACGCCTTTTGCTTACTGCATGCGGAACAACTGTTACAGGACACCTGTTTGAAACACGGGTGATTTTCCGCACGCTTATTTGTTGGACCAAGGATCAAGAGGTTGTAACCCTAGGCCTAAAAGATAGATACTTGCGGCTGAATGAGAGATGGTCCTGTTTTGATCCGGCAAGAAAGAGGAAGTCCGAATCTTACTCACCCAAGTCCACGCCTGACGACACTTTTGAGGCGGTCAACAATTGGTTTTCTTTTGAACGGTTTTCCCGATGACGTTAAAAAAAGCAATCGGGTGAAAATATTGCCCTACAGCCCTCTAAGTTCCCTGTCAAATTTTGCAAAGGCACCAACAACACAATGGCGCCATGAGCATTTTTCTCTGACGTCATTATATTTCGCTAACATTATGAGGGAGAGAACCGAGAAGCCAACAATCGTCAAAGTTTCGATTTTCAGCTTCACATACTTCAGTAACACAAAACAGCAAAAACAGAAAGAAAATAAAGGAAGAAAACAAAGCTGTCAATTTCAGTTCATTGGAGTATATTACACATGATGAGAGCTGTGCACACTTCCCCTGATACCTTGCTACATGCAGGCATCTGTACTTGGGAAGGGTTGGTTTCGGTTTCGGATTTCTTCAAGCTGGTTCGATGTTGTGTTGGGCTGATGGCTCGACTTTTTGACATCAGGAAGCTTTTGTCTTGCTTTAAACAGAATTTCTTGAGTGGTTTTTCCGCATTTCGGGATATACCTAGGGGAGTGCTGTAAAAATTAATGTCAGCAGTGACCTCAGCTGACCATTTCAGGCGATGGAAGAGAGAACAAAACTATTTTATTCTCTATAGCTTCGAAGCGACTTGAATTTCTTCACTTCAAAGGCCTTTGCGAGGTCAACTTCTTTGTTTGCTGTCAACTTCTTGCTATAAGGAACCGTTATATATCGTCTTGTATCCTTCTGAGCCTTTATTACCCGCTGTGTTTTCTCGTGCAGTTCTCAGGGTCATGCCTCATCTATACACAATTCGATTTGTCTACTACTTCTTGTTTCGCCTTTACCTTCGTTTTGAATTTCTACTGATCCATCACGGTACTGAGGCCAAGGGCCGAGTTGCACCCCCAGGCTGATCATACGGACCGGGCATCGATTAGATTAGCCGGTAGTGAAACGATCGCTGTAATCTAGTTGGTCGTGAGATGAGATATGGTAAAATCTATTATGTTGGTATACAAGGATATTATGGCATGGTATGGTATACAAGGTAGTACAATACTCAACACCGTGCGGAGTGTACGAGGGGATTCAACTTCCCAACCCGCACGAGACGCCAGCAAAGAACAACTGCACATCTGTCGCATGCATCTCGTTTCGGCACTAGCGAAAAATCTTGAGATGGATATGAACAGCTCGTACCATCTCACTGGATTCCTCCATTTTGTCCGCAAAGCTAGCCAGCATAATGGCGTTACCAGCGGCGGGGGAACATGGATGACATCACACGACCCCGTCCCCTTGCTGACCACATAAGCGTAACATCATATCCGTCGTACATGTCTCGGACAAAAATCAGAACAACATTCGTAGGATCTTCGTGTAAGCGCACTCCTTGACGCGGCAGTTTTGCGCCCCCCTTAAAAATGTAATGTACCCACTCAGCGTTCGCACTCTCTCGTAAATCAGTGGTCGCTCCTCTCAGGCGACTCGGTAAAGCTCCCTAGCTGTGCGACAATTGAGATAGGTGGTACATGGTGGGCCATGAAATGACAAAGCAGTCAATTATTGTCTGAGGGAGAGGAGTGAGATCTGGGAATTGATAAAATAGCTCAAATTGGGCGCGCTGCTGAAATTGGGGGCGCTTAGATTTCGTCCCAGAGGAAATCTGAGCTTGGACACGAAGACAATACGTCAGCCCAGCAGAAATTTCTTCTGACCATGATCTGGGATCACTTCCGGAATTCTTTAGCATCTTTTTCTTTTTTTCTTCTTGTTATTTCAGCAGACAGTATTTCATCCATTGAGTGCAGTGCACTTGCCGATCCTGGGCTCAAGCTCCACTTCGTACTATTGGAACAGTGGTAAATAGTAGTCGAAAATGCAAGGAGCGCCAATTGTCCCTTGATTCGCAGTGGAGCAAAGAACACAACGAACGAGAGGGCGCTATATAATGAGCGCGGCACCACTTTCTTCCGGTTTCTGGCACAAAAGAAAATAGATTCCTATGCCATGACCCAGTAAGACTACTTGGAGAACCGGCGCACGCGGAGGGTAGAGCCACAGTTACGTCACTCTTAGGTAACAACGTTGTCCGCACTCTCCTCCCTCGGCTCTCCGTGTCGTCTGCTGCTATCATTGTGAAAGCGAACGCGATGTGAGAGCACTGTGGCTTGCGACGGGAATGGGAACGAGACTCTGTTCCAGAAGCTGCGTTTGAGTGTCATAAGCGTGACCTTAAACCGTTGTGCTCCTGAAAGCAATTTCCATCGTCAGCATGTGCCGGATACCAGCAGTCAGCGAGTGGAGAAACTTGTGCAGTGCTGTGCCGTATACCCTTGAGAAAGGATAAGGAAGTTATGCCGCTTAACCAGGTGAAAGTGGCGCCCGTTGGTCAATATCGTCTTGCGGATATGTTTTTCAAAATCGAAAAAAAGGTGGGTGCGTTTGTTTCCACTAACGAAGCATCCCCCCATCTACCTAAAAAGTTGATCCCGACTTGCCTTCCTTCATGTTTTCCTGCTACCAGGAATTGACAGTTTGCGACGCAACAGCGGGAGTTGATTAGCTTTTGTGTGCTTTTCCATAGCCATGCGCACGGAACCAAATAAAATTCTGTGCAATGTTAGGGCTGTGAAATGTAGTACACGTTTTCATCCCTCTAGTTTCTCTCTCGTCTGCGCCTTGATGTAGTGTTATGCAAACAAACACAGTGTTCATAGCTCTATTGCAGTGAAACATTCAAGGCTGCTAACCAAGCAAGGAGAAACGTCTGCTATATAGTGCCCGTATTTCGCTGAATTTAAGGTGCGAGTAAGCTATCCTAAAAGAAGGAATGCCGACTGCAAGGGAGATATCAGTGGTCAAAGGCAGGTTGTGCCGCTGCCTACGGGATTTATTTTAAGCCTCTGTGTTCTGGCATTGGGCCAAACAACAAGGCGCTCACGGACAACATCTTGGGAGTCTGTCCTGTAATGCACTTGCCCTGCTTGAGATACGTTACACAGGATACGATTACACAACGAGAAGCTCAAAACTGCTGCTGATCCGTGTGCCCTTGAGAGCCTTCACAGATTCCTACACCTTTTGTGGAAACTTCATAAGTTGTACCATTCCCATCTAAAACTGAACACAAAGCAAAGAGAGTACATCGAGTACAGGGATTTTTAAGCCTAACCGCAGGTACTCGCTCGCTGACAGCACGCGCCAAAGACTTTGGATCGAATTCCTCGATCCCCTGACGATTCCGCTGACACTGTCATGGTCTTCGTTCACTTCAAACTGTGGTCTGAAATAAATAATCGAAAGGTATTTAGCGCCACATAATATACGAAACGAGTGGACGTCACGGTCTTTCTTTCCATTCAGCCTTATCTAGTCGTGTCCGGAAGCGTGGGCGAGGACTAAAAAGGCTTAAGCGGTTTCTCGTTGTGTCGGCATTCAAGTGAAATACAAACCCCATGTCCTTATACACACAACGTGTGAGCTCCCAATCTCCGATATGTCTCACAGAAATTAATTTAAAATGTAAGCTTTCGGCAGATCGCAGCGCCCCATGCAAGACGTCTGAAAAGAGAAAAATTTCTTTCGCTTCCATGACTGGCGGACAGATATCCCAATGATGATGTGCTATCGTACGGAATATTTACGGAGATTTGCAGATCGTTAGGCAAGAAATTCTTGAGGAAGGACATTTTCATCAAGTTATCCTCAAGAGTGGCTTCACCATGAGCCAGTCAGATGCTAAGATGTTGTCGAGAAGCACTGGTGTCTTCTGTCCTCCCTTTTCGTCGTCTGCTCCAGCAAAGCGTCATTGCTTGCCTGATTGGCCGTTTGGCGTTTTGTCCCTTGCGGCAGACCTCTGTTCTCACCCGATTCTTAAGGATGCCTGGTGTACTCCGCAGTGTCCCAGGATGCGTCTTCGACGACAGGCGTCATACGTCACAGAACTCGAGATAAGGCAAAGGAGAATGTGGAGTGTAGCCTCCTCACTAGACGGCGAGAAGACGAAACGGCCTAGTGTTGCTTGGTGAATCGTTGCTCTATCCTAGTTTTGCGATGCGATCATTGAAGTTGGATTGCTGAATAAGTAATGCACATTGCAGGGATATATTTGACACATCGGGGGAACATACAAGGGTTCGAGATTCACTTTACAGTGCCTTGAAAAGTTTGTGCAACGGGGCTCCTTGGTGGTGCATTGTCTTGTGACCGTAAATGAACACGTCGGTAGCACACGATGCACTTTGGCACGGAGGGAATACGAAGATGCACACTGACCCAAGTTTCAATGAGATTACCATCTGTGACCCTCATGTTGTTTATCGGCCCATTTTACCAGACCGGGATTCCTCATTCGCAACAAGATTCACTCCATTGTTTGTTTTCTTTCTGCATTGCTAACAGTGGGAAAGGAAACCATTGGGCATGCGCGTGAACAACCTATAGATTTCTGTCATGCCGGCCTTGTTGGTGTCGGGTTCGAGCCCCGAGGACGTCTTCTTCCTCGAGCGAGTGTGTGCGCTGCCAATGTCTCGTATTGTGGTACGTCATTGAGTCCGTTCGCTTGAGTGATCCCGTGTGCAGTCTCTCGACAAGGTTAATCCATGTGCTGGCTTTCGGAATGGTCGGGCATTACGTAAGGAAGTACTGTGAGACGCCACTTCCTTCCTGTACAAAAGGAAAGACCTTGAACTGTGAAGTAATAGCATTCACTTCCTGCTGAACGGCTAGTTTCCGCATTGCGGGAAAGAAAGTCTCGTGAAAGGGGAAATAAACTGGCTCTCAGTATTTTCGTTGAGGGGATTAGCTTTGCAAAGGTTCACATGAGGTGCATTTCTCTGTTCAAGTGAGCTCCACGTCTCTTTTAGAAGGGCGACGAAAATTCCGTGTTCGCACGTGAGCATTCCGGTGGCAGCGTACGAGTATGCCTTGGGCCGAGAACCCTCAGGGGAGCAAAAAGCCGCCACTTACTACTGGACATACTTATGCAGCGTTTCTCGCTCAATTTACGCGATTGCACATCTTATTAAATTGGTCACACTACCCGCTTTCACACTGGGCTGTTTCCCGTAGTTTCATCGAACAGAAAATCAAACGGACTGCTATCACAGCGGAGTTGAAGAGCAACGAAATTTTCAACATTTTTTGCTTGAAGATTCAAGGGGGGTAACATATAAAACATGACTGCAAAGTTTCACGATGATTGGCCGGGTGGTTTCTTTTGAAATCAAGCGCTCCGCAAAGCGCATCATTTGAATTCATTTGGAATTTGTCAAATAATTTTGACGAACAGCGGTTTCCGAACAATAATTGAAGCCATTGACTCTTTTAATGATCTTGCTAAACTTTTCTACGATGAACCTAGAGGTGGGTCGCTTCCTGGAGCCACCAGTAGCCAGAAATTCGTAGCACGAGCCACGATCTCGTTTTCCGTTTTGTGGGTGGCGTTTCCGCATTTCCGCTACAATATGGCGGCTCCCATCGCTAAGCATTCGCCGAGAGGAAAGGAATTGCATTAAAAAACCACGGTGGCGTTTCCAGCGTGTCATTTATTGCCTTCAGGACTTTCACACAGTGGACCCGCGAGATGGCAGGGGAAGACCCGCATCCGAAAAAGATTCCTTTCGCCGATCGGGCCCCTTCCCATGCCCTATTGGCCTGATGGACTTGAAACGCTCGCTTTCTTCGGTGTTCCGCAATAAACGAGGGGGTGCCCAGAGAGGTACCTGAGAGGCTGGGCTCCATTTCGTTATGCGATCGAAATACCTTGACAGGAGGATAATCCAGCCTTGGAAGGAGCATCGCTCTTTGGAAATGGCAATTAGACACAAGTTCCGCCACTGGTTACCAAATTCACTGGCGTCAGCGCCATCTGGTACGATGTACCGTTGCGTCATTATGAGCCTATTCCCTGCAGCACGTCATGTAGCAAACGCCGCATCATGACGACACGGAACCCTTCCCTAACACGTTTTCTTTTTTCATCAACCGAATATAATAAAACAGACTGTTTTAGGAAAGAGCGTAACATGGCTGGGTTTTGTGATTGAACCTACGAAACAGCACATGGCTGAAGCATGGGAAGCTTTACTCCAGGAAGAACTGGAAACGGCAGAAGGCGACTATTGAAAAGCTCATGTAGAAGATGGGCGAAAAGGTTTTGCGATCAGCCTTCGTAGTGATCCGTATGTGATTGGAGTTTCTCCGTGCTTGTCGCAGTCCTAGCTAATGGAGATATCCCTCGAACCCAGTAAACCATTTACATCCCTGCGACGTCC
>JARGYV010119736.1:8575-38605 GCA_029532675.1 Ornithodoros moubata | reverse complement strand
CCCCTTTTTTTTTTTTTTCTTATTTTTTTCACCTACCTACAATGCACAAAAGGATAGTGAAACTTTTTAATATCTCTGTATTTGCTCAGTACCAGAAGGATCGCGTGCTAGATCACTTTTATTGCCGTCTTGTTTACGTCTGTCGTCATGCACATACAAACACAAAACAAATTAAGCACGAACACGACAGTATGTGAGTGTGACTCGGTGTGCAGTGACATGTTATTGCATGACAGCTTTGTGTGTCTTGTGTAGTCTGTAAGGTTTCTTTTGAGTGCGATCTATATATTAACATTAATTTATTAACCAACCAGTTGAAATAAAAGTAACGCTGTCTGTGAAACACAACTGTTATTTGCCAAAATATATCGGTCTATTCTAAACATGCTGGGGTATCCATGCAGAACCCTTTAAGAGATGTACGCCATATGTAAACCAAATGAAGTGCATTGATGTGCCATATCATGAGCGTGGTTGTCTCGCGACACAAAGGCCTGAATTATTATTATCCCAAAGATAATTGACTGATAACCTTTTGCCCAATGCTATGGGGCAACTGCAGCATGGGCTAACGATTGTTGCATAGGCCACGTGACAGGTTACAATTCCTACTGAAGTCGGCCCAGGACAAATGATAAGTTGCTTTCAATTGCTGTTACAGGCAGGAGCATCGCACCCTGGACGCGCAGCTCAACATGTTTATTCCTTGTTCTTATCATCCTTTTTCGCTCCAAGTGGTGCGGAAGATGTTCGTATGACATCGACCTGAAGGCAACGCAACGCTGTTGCTTTACGTGGGCGGTTTTGCGATCTCTCTCTTTTTTTTTTTTTTTTTCGTTGGAAGGCAGCCCAGCAACCATGTACAGAATGTGACGTAAACTATTTATCAGTTTCGTTTCGGGATCTAATCATGGTTTCCTTCGTCCATGAGTCTAATGCCTAAAATAACAGATGCCTCTTTTCCTTCCTTTCGTTTTTAAAAACAATATGAAGTACAATGTCAAAGATACACCTCCTCATCCATGGCTCTACAGTACCTAATTGCTCTGGTACAAATTTGAGCTCAAGGCAATCTAAAAATGTGCTGTCATCGCTGTTGGCAAGCTAGTTTATTTTTAATTTCTATTAAATTTAAGACAATGTGTCGATTACAGAGCATCTATCTCTACGTGGCGGGTGTTTGAACTTGTGAACTCATCCACGTCACCCACGTGATCGCCTCAGCTACTTTAGCGGATTTTTCGCTAGATGGCAGAATGGACTTGCAAGCGGCAATCTTTTCGAGGTAACATATACCGCTTTTAAATTATATTTACGGCGCTATATAAGTTATAGATTCCCGATTATGTACACCATAACTTTCCCGCGAACACCAGTACGACGACGGACGATATAGTGACCTGTTACGCTATGTTTATTTGTAAAAAACTATTCGGGCGACGGGCCAGTTGGACACTTGCACATTGGCGAGCGCCATGTTGATAGGCGGTCGCTTTGCTTACCAGTTAAAGTTCCTGTTAGGCCTAGCCTGTTAAAGCGAAATAATTTGGCGACTTTCCATTGTTTCTGTGGTTCAGGAAGTCAAGCAGCCGCTCATCAAGTGCTCACTCAGTGAGGCACCTGTACGGTACTGTCACGATTTCTCTTTATGGTGCAGAAGCCGGGAGGATGCATAGCGCACTTGTATGCCCATAGGAGTGATATTTAATGGTTTTTATAAAATGTATTACAAATTCGTATAAGATGCTGAGGCACAGTTCTCGCTTAGACGGTCAGCGAATGTGGTAACGCCTGGTACTTGTACAGGTGTGGTCAGACTTGGCAGTGTAGCTACGCAGATTTCGATCGCGAGCACTCCGCAGATGCGATGCGAACTATGAGCAATCCGAAGGTGTCGAGATGCCTCCTTGGGTACTTCTTTCAATAACAGATCGTTTGCAACAATCAGTCCCCATGTCCGTTTAAGAAAGTGGTCTATGAGCCCGCATGTCGAAAAACGCTCCGCCGGTGTCGTTTTATGTCACTGGCGCGCAAACCTCATACTTTTCCGTTTAGACAAACTCATTTGGACAAATTATTTAATCTGTCCGATTCTATTTAAAGTATTCTCTCGAGATAAGCACACACGAGACGACCAACAAATAGCTTGGGTCATATGCCCATGCTGCGTGTCACCGTACTACACGATTGATTTTTTTTCCCCCTTCTCAGTTATGCGTTTTGCAAGGAAGTGTGCAGTGATTATATTACTCTGGCGGGTTTCTCCCAACTTTGGGACTCAGAGTAGTTAGTTTTTCATGATTTTTGGCCATTTCAGATGGTAGGGTTTACCTCTAAAGCGACAATTTTAGTTTTTTGGGGGTGGCCGGCAAAATGCTGTGGCCGTCAGTATCACTGTGCTTCTGGAATCCATCAGCACCAGCCGGAAATCAAGTAGAACTGTGGTCGTCATCAAGTTGGAAACAGCAGTATAATTATGTGTCATGATGTGCAGCAAGTGTGATGTCACAGGACCTACAGAACACGAGCATTTTGATTATTGGCCACACTGGTGTCCATGGTGATAGCAAGAAAAATACATTTCCATTACCTCCTTGGTTAGGTTTTGATAGTATGGGGAGAGGAGAAGTTTTATTGGGACCCGAAGGGTAATTTCAAAAACTGCAGGAAGTATGATGGGGAAGTGGATAAGCTCGTGATGGCCCACGTCCATTAATCTTACTGAGGTTGAGGAGCACAAGTAGGCAGCACAACGAAACTCTTGTTGTGCTTTTTGTTTGTGTTCTGTAAGCTCAGAGTGGTTTATGAATGTAGGAAAATTGGCTTGTTTCATGCAAGAACCCATATTTAATGTCTGCCTTGCATTATTTCTAAATTTCACAAAGAAAATGCCTACTCATTCTCGATTAGAAATGTCTTGCGTGTCGTTTCAGTAGCCGTTGTTTTTGGGTTGTTGAGAGTCTTTCGAAATATAGATCCCCCTTCCCCCAAGTTCAATTCCGAATAAAAGCCAGTGCGTAGTGACTTCACTTTGCTATTAAAGTGCAGTGTTGGGCATTAAATACCTCGAAATTGGTTACTGCGGCAACAGTGGTAAATTGTTATAACTTCAAAGTAATTGCATTTGCAATAAAGTAGTTGAATTACATTGGAACTGGAACACAGAAAACAGCTAAAGAGTGTGCACAAGAAGAATTGACAACTTCTGCTGTGTTCGTCTTATTCTTGTCCTTTGGCTGCTTTTGGTGCTACAGATAATGTGTACCAGAAACCCAAACGATGACGTTTTCCAGCTTTACGTATGGACTACTGCAAAGTTGACTATCTGTGATTGGAGGTGTGGCTCACTCATGCCATATACTGAAAGGGCGGCTTTTGCTGTCTCGGGTTTTCTATGGGTTTCCCTTAGACATTCCAGACATATGTCGGCAGAGTTCCCTTTGAAGTCATCCCAGGACTTAACTCCCCGGTCTCTCGCTTCTTCCTCTCTCCATCTGTATGCTATTATCTAGCGCAAACACCAGGTCCAAAAAAACGTTTCAATTATTTCTTGGTGAGTAGTTGTAATTACCATGCAGTTGTACAAAGATACTTTATAAAGTAAGTCACAGAATGTTATTTCGTTTAGATTTATAAGAAAATTACTCGAGCATTTCACAGAGTGGTTCAGTCGTTTGAAATTTCTAAAAGCTGTGAACTGTTCCCCAAAAGAGATGACGTAACTGTGGACGTAGTTCTTTTTAAAGTTAAATTTCATGTGGAATAGAGAAACCGGACAAAACTATCACATTCTGGATCACTGGATCTTTTGTTGACTTTCAACTGTAACTGGTTTTTCGTTCTGTGTTCCGTCGGATGTTTCACAGTTCCTGCAGTAAATTCCGTGCCGCAGATATAAGGCCCTGACCTGGCATCACTTTGAGATCCCTAGTCGCCATTCAGAAACCGGAAGCGAATGGAGGATTTGTTTTGCTGACCGCGTAATTTTCCACTTGCTTTTGTCCAAGATTCCTTAAGCTTGATTACTGAAATAACTGGTAACTTTTGGAATTTTTGGGATGGGGTGAGTGCCCAGGTGGCTAAATTTCAGATACTGAAAGTGGATGGCAGGCCAGTGATAACCTGATTGCCACTATTTCATTGTTGTCACTCTGTGAGGAGAGAACACAATTTAGTTCCTTGCCTTTTTCT
Organism: Ornithodoros moubata; assembly: GCA_029532675.1. Classification (NCBI taxonomy): domain Eukaryota; kingdom Metazoa; phylum Arthropoda; class Arachnida; order Ixodida; family Argasidae; genus Ornithodoros; species Ornithodoros moubata. Next base: position 34,414 of record JARGYV010119736.1, on the reverse strand, counting down.
TTAGATTCAGTGAAATGGTTGATGCTGGTGAGTTACACAATTAATGGTTGTGGTTAGTACCTTAGATATTGCCCTGCTGTGTAATGCTTGGGCATGTGGTTACTTGAGTTACAGGAAGCTTCTGATGCTCTGGGCTTCTCTCGTGTTCAGCCTTTCTAGCTCTCAAGTTGCTTTGCACAGCTGTTGTCTTGTGCTTGAAAGGAAGTTCCTCGATTCATCCACAGTGCAGACTTGAGCATAACTGCGAAACTCTGTTTTTATTGGAGAAAGGTGCTTTCATACTTTAATGAAGCTCTTAATGGTCTTGATGCAGTAGTGCAGTGCAGCATCATCAAGACTATGAGTGTGTTGAAGGCTTCTCCCTGTAGTAACAGTGATGGTCTGTCTTGCCAACAGTGTTGTACTTTTGAAGACAGCAGTAAAACATTGTAGCTGTGGCAGCTGTTCAGAGCTTACAAAAGAGGCTCCTCCTTCCTGATCTTACCGAGACTGGATGTTAAACTCTGGTTGTGATGGAGAGCTGCAGGTTCCTTCTCCCTGTTCTTGTAGCATCTGTTGCTCGTATTTCTTGCTGTTCACCAAAACAATGAGCTTCTGGGAGCTGTTGGCTGAAACAGATGGGAGTTTAAGCATCGGGACCCACTTTCCGGTTAATCAGTGAATTAAGAGAGAGAGACTCATCCTTTGTATTTTCCTCCCACATCTTCTTGGACGGCCCTTCATTTGCTTTCATCTTTGGTTGGTATTAATATTTTCAGCTCGGGTAGCTGAAGGCATCTTGTGGATTGTGGTTGGTCTGGAAAGAGGACTCCTGGCATGGATAGGTGAACTTTGTAAGAGAGTGGCTGGTGTTCCAGTGATTTCTATAGTGACATGTCCAGAGAATTTTAATTAACCCTGTGAGAGCAGAAAGTCAGTTGAAAGTCTCCTCTCTCACCATGCAACTTCCAGTCTGTTTTCTGCCACAACACTAATAAGTTGTCATGCGTCATTCTAATCAAGATGTGACGAAGCTTTGCATTTGTCTTGGGCGGTTATAGCTCCTGTTACTCATGGTGTCTACCGGTCTGGGAAACCTCCAGTGGGTAGGAAGTTTTAGCTCTGGCTAGAGAGTTCAGGAAATCATCAGTAAAATTGTCAGGAAGTTTGCAACAGGAGTGAACTGCACTGTGTGATTGACATTGTAATCTGCTTCAAGCAGTGCTGCTGCTGGAGGCAGTTTGTGCTCTGACGTAGTTCAGGTGCGAGCTTCCAGTAAACCGGCATCCTCTTTGTTTATCAGTTTATTTGTGTCACACATCAGAATAAAGCGTCTGTTAAAAAGGTGTCGCAGTAACACGTGTGCTTGTTATATGCTTAGCAACAGTTGATTTAAAAAGCAGGCAAAAAGTCACATTCCTGACCGTGTGACTTTCAGTCGGCTTTTGTTATTTTTTGTCATTTCGACTTGTTGCAAAACGTTGTCAACAGGTAAATGTTTTTTTGGTGTAAGCGGCTTAGTATTACACATGGCAGTGAATTAAATCTCATTACATTTCGGAGTTTGTTGGCACAGAGTAGAAAGCATACAAGAAAGTCACGTATGAGACTGTGCATGTTGATCTCGCCATTAAGAGGTTGTCACAAAGAAGGCTTAAAGTAACAGTGTGGTGTGCGATCATATAAAGAGCAATTGCTAAAACTAGATGAAAGTATAGAGTGGTCGTTGCCTGGGTGAAGAGGGGAGTGCGTATGTGGCTCGAAGGGAGGCAACTTCTCATCAAGAACTTGCCAATCACACCAGTGTGAAATAGGTGAGATAAGTAGCTCTTCACTTCTTCGAGCAACACAGGAATGTTGAGGGTGAGCTTGCTGTCATTCACGCAATTGAATTGGCGATAATGACACGCTTAGTCAGTTTTCCACAGCCAGACGCCTTTGACACTGCAATATTGCCTTGTAGCAAATGGTAGCAAGGCTACAGAGACCACAGTTCTCTCTGTCAAGGAGGGTGTAACGTCGGTAGCGTTGTGGTCAAAATGTGCAGGAACGATTTTCTCCATATTAGGGGGTGCTAGTTGTATCAGAAATGTGTGTGTGTTTCTCTGCATTGTGCCATAGCTCTGCCACAGGTTAATATCGACGTAGGACACCTACCGAAATTTCGTAACATATTTTAAAACTTGTATGCCCCCCCCTCCCTTGGCTAAACTTCACGATAGGGAAGGCATCTTTCCATGGCAATGGAATAATGTTCAGATTGGTTTCATTATTTTTGACATCACATAGTTAACACACTATTCGATTCTATCCTCACTTCCCCCAAGTTGCAAAGTACATCGCAACATTTGTTACATTCTTTGCTTCCATCGCATTCTGTTATAGCCATTGTTTCTATTAAATTTGTGTTTTTTTTCTTTAGATCATTATGCCATTTTTACTTCCATTTAATTGTTTCTGTTACGTTCCAAGGGTCCTACGAAGGCCAGTTCATTCCAGCAAGATTCTTTGTTGTGTTTCCCTTGCATAGTGTTAGAATTCATTTCAATAAGAACAGCAGCAGCCAGAGTCATACATATTTGCAATTTGTGTGAAGTTTGAAGAATAGGCAGGCCGCATTTTTCTAGTACTATATCGTTCGTATATCTAATTGAGTGCGTTTTTTCTGCGCTGGTTATTTATGAAGGAAATTATTTTGCTGATCCCTGCATTCTCCAGGTGTTTGAGAACATAGAAAATGTGTACTTGTGTCAGTGGCATATATGAGTACATATCAGGTAACATTGTATCGTCTTCAAATTCCATTACATCAAGAAGGCAGAAAAAAGTTGGAAATGTCCCATCATTGACCATGTGATTTCCTGTTTAATTGTGCTCAACCAATTCTTCAAGTATTTCTGGTCATGCCTCAGGAAAGACACTGACCACAGCTACTCAAATTTTTGGATCATTACAGCACAAGGGATACGGGCTTTTCTTTGGGGCCTTGAATCTCTGAAACTGTACACATGGCGGACGTATAGTTGAGATATTGGCCACATTGACAACACAGATATTTTCTTTTAGATTACAGTAAGGGATGTTCAGACATGTAGCCTGATAGAGGTGTTACAAAGACTCAAGAGATTGCATACGTAGAAGTTCCAATTATGACCGTAGTTTAAAGCTGCATCCTGTGCAGCCCTGTGAACGTTCTGTCGTCGGTTTTGACAGAAATTAAAGACTAATATACATTATAATATAATAGTATTTGGCTAATGGGGGAACGCGAACAGGACGACGACAGAGACACACACACACAACAGGCGTTCGTGTTGGCGTTGGTGTGCGTGTCAGTCGTCGTCCTGTTTGTGTTCCTCCGTTCCCCGATATGCATAACCAACCTGCCGTTTTTGTCCTTTTGTTAATAATAATTGCAGAAAAAAATAATTTTTGAATCCTTTATCATGCATTAAGTGGCGTTATTAGGTCTATCATGCATAAGACACCGAAGAATTGTTGCTAAAACTAAAAAGTCAGAAAGTGCTTACGACTGTGTAGTTTGATATCGCTTTGTGCTCTTATGTTTGTTACATGCTGTTTAAGCAGATGGTGTTGTTTTCCTTTTGTGCTAACTTGAGGCAGTGTTTATGTGCCTAAATGCTTAGTTTTCTCAAATCAGTACTCCTGAGTACATGGCATCCTTCCGTATCATCAATGCAGCGTATTGGGTATGAGAACAAGTTGATCTACTAACGTTGCATATGCCTTCAAGGCAGTAGCTCTCACTGGAAGCTCATTGGTTCATATGGAAACTGTTTTGCATAATTTCTTAGTTATTGACTTTGTGGATCTTCACCCCCCTCGCAACATTTGCAAAGAGGTCAGCCGTATTGAAACGGCCTGAGACAGAATCTATTCATTCATCCGTTTCATCTTATATTTCCCAAAACTGCAATGTAATGCTCCTTTAGAAACAAAAGCATAATTTTTGATTTGGCAGTGCTCCTATTTGCCACAAAAGTGCACGGTTAACAAGCAGGGTTTTGTGCACATCGCTGCCTGCTTGCAGTTACTCTCTCATTGGCCGCAAATAATTACTGGCTATCTTCCAGAGGGGTTTGTTGCATCTTCAAGAGCCCTCTGTGCTGTCGGCTTCTGGCGAAAAATTCCAGCTGTTGTCAGCAGCGGTGGGGGGGGCTGCATTGCTGTCACGCGGCACAGGTGTCGTGCATGTGCTTTTTTGTGTTTGGTATCGGACAGTAGAGGCGGCAGTGATAAAAATGGAAAACTTGTTGTGGAGAGGAAGTGGATCGTTCTCTTTAGGACTGTGCTTTTAATTGTTCTATGCAGACGCTTGTGGTAAGCTTAAAGAAAGGCAGCATTCAGGCAGCATTATTGTTTGTTTCACATTGATGGGTAGCAGCTGTATTGGAAGTGGCTTAACTACAACTACAAGTTAGTCTTGCTGGATGTAGTTATAGGTGCAGGAGAACTACATTAAGACTACTGCTACTGTCTTCATCTATAACAGATTGAAGCTATATTTTAAAGTTACAGTGTGCCATGTATCGAGATTTCGGCGCACGTTAACCCTCAGGTGAGCAAAATTAATCCACAGACTGACCACTGTGGCATCGCTCAGGATCACAGTTGTCTTGCAACATAAAGAAATCAGTTCTTATTGTTCTTATTATATCAAAGTAATGCAATTAATTTCAAATATGCTTGCAAAAACCATACAGTTTGTGTCATGTCAAAGAAATGCAGCTATAGCACTTATCTAATCAAGTGTGCCACTCACTGTATGTATATATGGACTTTGACTTGAGTATTTTAATAGCTTGCACAGATCACCTCCTTTTTTACTGTGACGTATCATGTTTCTGCTCACTGTGTACGTAGTTCAACTACTGTAGTTAGGGACAGAAAGAATGATTGAACTTGCCAATTCATTTTACATTTTGTTGGGTAATTGTAATAGATGCTTAATTATGAATAAATAATTTAGAACATGGCTTAACTACTTGCTGTTAACAAACTATAATTAGACTATGTAGTTAGACTACTTGCTATCACTGGTGTTGCAGTCATGCAGAGTGAGCCTCATGAATGATTGTCAACTGTAAAGGTCAGCCATTATGGTGGTTTGCATTGTGGTAGCAGCAATGGTAACATGTACACTGGAGGACGACTGTTGTGCATGATGCAGGCTTAAAGTATTTTAGCCGTATCCGTATCCTTCTCAGCTGCTTTCTGGTGTCATATGACGGATGTATTGTGTAATCTGCGGGAAAGCTTAGGCTTCAGAATGGATTGAGAGATTTGTGAAAGGGTGAAAGATGTAAAACAAGGTTACTCAGTCCTATTTCGGTATTGGTCTTTTATGAATGCAAGGCTGTAGTCGTAAGGATAAGGTATGTAGTGTATATACAGGTGAAGTCGTAAGTCTTTTTTCTACGTGATGGAATGAAGGAATGGAGGAATGCTGTATTTTCTAGTGAGACATCCACTGAAGTGCATGGCTTGGCTTTGCTTTTAAACAGCAGCGATGAATTCCTTGCATCTGGACTTATGTTAGCAAAGAATCCTTTTTGGCATTATTTTTGTTCACTGAGACAACCTTTCTGTGTTCCACTTTGGCTGTTTGTTCTGGGGTAGCAGTTACGTTATGATTCAAATCTAGTTTTAGTGCAGATGGGTGTCCCTGTGTTGGTATCCATTTTTTATTATTGCATACTGTAGTCCTGCTTCCCTAATTTTGTGTTTCAGTCTCAATTCAGCGCAGTCTCTTGTGTTCGGGTCGTTCCATGGAGCAAAGATTGGGCTTGGGCCTTGTGCGCAGAACAAACTAATTTGCTAAGGCCCCTTATCACTTCTATTTCCTTCTCTTGACTTTGGAGAGGCTGGGCAGGAAGGTGACTGGGTAGCCTATTGCTCGAGTGCCTTGTGCATTCAACGCACTTACTATTGCTGAAAATGTATTCGTACAATGTGGATTATTGCAGCGTAGCAATGTAAGGTTCTGCTTGAGTTTTGTTGGATACTTGCTTGCTGGAAGTAGAAGTGTTTTGGTAATGTGCGGCACAATCTCAGTTGATTTCAGATCTCTTTTTTTCTTCCTACTTCAGTCAGTCATGTGACGTATGCTGGTTGTGATTGGTTCATTTTATATTTTACTTGCTTCAATCAGTTTTATTTAGTTTTGTAGCCATTCTTAGACGATTGCTGAAACTTTGATTAGATGGTTTATTGTTAGTAGCTCTTGGTCTTTTATCATCCTTTCCCTTGTAATCATCATTCAGTTATCACTTGTAACTATGAGCTACATCCAGATCTGAACATTTTGTGAAAGGACTGATGTTAAATTACGTCCTGAGCTGACTTAACAAAACTGATTCAAACCTATTTATATTGATCTGAGCATTGTATTGCTTATCAGGCATTGAGGAGGAAACAGATTGTGAAGTGCTTTTTGTTTTTCATGATTTTTATTTTTTTTTACAGGAAGAAATATAAAAATTCAGATGTTTGTTGAATGCAATAACTTGTAGAGCAGCATTCGTCTGATGCATTGTTAATTTTCCATAGCTGAAGCAAACATTGCATTGTTCATAGTTACCTTAGTATTCCTTGTGAAACCTTTGGTACAGACTCATAATGAAAAGAAAAGACATTAATCAAACTAAGCTAAACGTTTGAAATGAATTGTGACTGAATTGAATGCACACGTATAATGGGACGATATATAAAATATCTGAGTTTCCTAATTCACTCGAAGGGTCACTATGAAATGGCTGTTCTAATTTGCACTCTCTGCTGCATTGCTGTATTTGTTGATGCTTTGTTTTGTGACTACTTAGGCCCTCAACATTGATGATATGTAATGGTGTTGTCCAGGTTGACGACCGGAATGCCGACTCCGATGCGTCTGCGGGATCTGATTCGTCAGATCCGAGCAGCACGCACTGCAGCTGATGAGCGGGCAGTTGTACAGAAAGAATGTGCCTACATCCGTTCAACCTTCCGAGAGGAGGACAACATGTGGCGTTGCCGCAATGTTGCCAAGCTTCTTTACATCCACATGCTTGGATATCCTGCACATTTTGGACAGGTATTTTTGACATCTAATGAGTGTCACTTGCTGCTGCAAGCAACAGGTGCAAGTACATAAATGTCATTCATTACAAATAGTTATCGTGATTTAATTTTATTTTAAATATTCTTGGTACTCATGTGAAGCTTCATTGGTCCAAAGCAAATATTTACAACAAAATGAAGTTGTGCAGTTGGCTTTGTGTGCTCTATTTGGTTTGGAGTAGGTTTCAGCTAGTCAAAAAGATGATCAAAGGCTTTCACAAAAGGCTGTGGTGTTTTCTTTATTACTTGAGTCAATATGGCTGTACAAGCTGAATGGGCTTGTGGAATGTACTGCCTTGTTCTGCACTTGAGAATGAGAAAAATGGGAAATGAGTGCTTTAATGATAGCTTTAATGTAGGGTAATCCTCTAGAGCACTTTGTGGTAATCAAGTATGATTTGATCACACATCAGTCATTCTATGCTGCTTGTTATTGGTTATAATCCGTGGTTCCCAACTGGGTCTCCACAGCACATGAGATGCAAGCACTCAACAAGGTTTTTGTGAAGTTCTTTTTTCTGATGTTTATTTTTACGCAGCTGGAGTGCCTGAAGCTGATTGCATCACCACGGTTTACTGACAAGCGCATTGGCTACCTTGGGGCGATGCTTCTCCTTGATGAACGTCAGGATGTTCATCTGCTTATTACTAATTCTCTGAAAAAGTAAGCATTACTTGTAATTGTTTCTGATGGATAACGTGCACACTGACACTGTCACTAAACCAAACAAGAATTAACATTAAAAAAATTTGTGTGTCACAACACCAGTGTAGAGCATAAATGCTCCACACATCACTTTATGTAGGTGTATGTTACGCCTAGCAGAAGGGTTAAGTACTGTGGGCGCTGTGATTAGATAGGCCACACATCAGTAAAAAATTATTAGATGTGTTCCTGGGACATAAAAGGCCTACTAGAAACTGTATTGTGCATAGTGCAAAACTAGAGGAAACTATCCAATCACAATGGTAATGCCATACATGTACAATGTACCTTCACGTCAGAGGCAGGACTTCAGATCAAAGGGATTTTAAGCAGAGCGGCTTTTGGTCTCGTAATCTGAACTGGCTATCTCAACTTCTTGTGCTTTTAAAAATGCTTTTAGTTACTGGTGTGGCTTTGTTTCACCTCAGTGACCTCAACAGTCCAACTCAGTTCATGGTGGGCCTTGCACTGTGTGCCCTGGGCTCGATCTGCTCCCCGGAGATGAGTCGTGACTTGGCTGGCGAAGTAGAGAGACTTCTCAAAACTTCAAATGCCTATATTCGCAAAAAGGTGTGTATGGAGGTCTGCCTTCCCCTTGCTGTAAGAAAGCAGTCAAGTGCACCAGTATGGGCACTTTACTTGCGACCTCTTGCCTCTGCAGTATGCCAAAAGGCAACACATAATTGTCAGGATGCGCTTTGACTCCACTTTGAAGTGTGTCTGACCTGCCTTTCCAGGCTGCACTATGTGCCTTCCGCATCATACGAAAAGTTCCTGAACTCATGGAGATGTTCATCCCTGCAACACGTTCGTTGCTTACAGAAAAGAATCACGGTAAGTACGCCTGCCATCGCCGGGTGGAAAGTTGGGGTCGTCTGCTTTTGTGCTGCCACGTAACACGTTGCACGCAGACTGCACTATCCATCATCTGACTCCATTCCTCAAATGTATTTGTGCAGTGTGGCTAGGGTGTGATTGGTGATGTTCATCGGGCTTAACACACAACACCCCCATTTCACAAGCCGAATGTATAAGCTTGAGTTTGGGGTGCAAATTCAGGGAAAATTTGGTAAAACCTGAAAGCCTTTGGCCCCACTTATAGATATGTTGCAGATCGATGAACGACAAACTTGAAACTCTAGTGATGGTAAGTAAGTATCCGGTGCCAAGAAATGCACTGAACCATTGTCATGATCGGATCACTGTTACCTGATCACCTGAGCCAAAATTTTCAGGATGTTCCCCAAACTGAACTGCAAAAAAGAAAGACTTACAGGATCCTCGTGTTCTCTCTTTCCCTTTTAATTTTGGTAAGCTGATATAAAAAGAAGAGAAAGAAAAGGTTTAATAATAGGATCAATTGTCAAAATTTGTATCTGCATAGCAGAGAAATCTGTCACTTGTCTCCTGGTGCTTTTTGTGACCTTGGAGCCTTGATACTGTACATTGACCCTTTCTGACTTTAGTACAGTGCACCCTTTCATTTCGTGAAAGTTCACAAAAGGATGTCAGTTCTACTCGAAATACTTCAAAGGGAGGTAGAATGTTTCACTTGTTGTTGGGAGATCCAGTGTTTGTGACGTAGTTCCTGTTAAGGCAAGTGGTTTCTTCTTTTGAAAGCTCTTTCTTTTTATTATGTTATACAGGTGTCCTCATCACAGGTGTGATCCTAATCACGGAGATGTGTGAGCGAAGTCCTGACGCGCTACAACACTTCAAGAAGGTAGGTGACCTCAATATTTTGGGTTTATTTAGAAACTGCTAACCCAGCAAGTTGTTTGTTTGTACTGCTGTCATTGACAGCTCTTAGTATGTTGTTACCTCCTTATGTTGCGTTCATACCTTACCTAAAATCACTAAGAACTTGGCAAAAGGAAAAAGCAGGGAAACTGGACAGAAATGCTATACATGGTAGTGGCCTTTCAATATCTCACACTCTGAGCTCACTACAGACGTAATGTTTGTCATTGCCTAGCTGTAATTACCTCATTGTCTTGAAATCTCTGCACTCTACAGTAGATGAGGTTTTAAATTTTCTGAAAAGTATGGCCATCTGTCCTTTCTGTATCTTCTTTTTTGTAATGTTTGCAAAGGGAAAAAAACAACAAAAAAACTTTGTTTAAAGTCTACAAGATATTGGGAAAAACACTATGGGGTAACAGTGTGTGACAAGAGCTTTAGTTAAGTCTAACCGATCCATGTATCAATGTATAGGTATATAAGTGGCATAAAGTGGTTCCACTAGATACAGCATCAGTAGCCTCAACTACAAGGAAGAAGCTTTAATCGCTACATGTGCACGCATATGTGCTGTTTAGTAGGGTTTTAGTTTTGTGGCCTCCCACCACTGGAGCAAGCTACTTACAAGGTTATTTAAATTTGACAAGTTCATACCATAGCTCCTACTGAGCGCAATAAACCCAGTGTGCCTCATTCTGGATATCCGAGATGATGGGCCATTAGCGGTGCTACAGTGGAACTAGTCTAACTGTGCCACACCTATGTGCACCCTGTAGTAGAACTATTAGTCCTTTTTTTTATCTTAATGTGGGCATCTTCTTTTTATGTTTCTATAAATAAAATCAGGAGTTAGTTTTGCTTCCTTTTCATTACAGTGAATTAAGGTTTCTGGTGACTTTGAAATATGTCATGCGATAATTACGCCGGCATTATGTATATTACTTTTACTTTACTTTTCATATTATTGCATCACATTGTTTTACATCGTATTACTTTTATTGCAAATGAGGCTTTGAAACTTGTAACGTAATGCGTTGGGTTTGACAGCTGCTGGTAGGGCTTTGTTGCTGCAGCACATGCACGTTTTGTATTGGTGTTGTGACTGTTTCACTGTGTTTCTCGGAAAGGGTTGTCTAATGGACGACTTGTGTCAGTTTGAAAGAGTAAGTGCGCAATCGTATGGTTCATTGTACGCGTTTTGTTCTCTATATAGCTTGTACATGGTTGTGCCTTGCGCGCCTTCATAGTGAAAGGCATAACGTAAATGGTTTCCACCGAAAATAGTTATAACTGGCGGTGGGGCAGAACAAGAGGAAAGGCACCTGAAAAATCAAAAACTGAGTGCTGGCCGAAGATTGTGCTGTACATTGTGGGAGGCGGCTCACTGACCTTCTTGGTTGGAGAGATTGATGCCGTCTTATCAGTTCCAACCCACACGCGTAACTACAGAAAATAGCCCACCGCCTGAAGTTAGGGCTTTGCATGGTACACGATGCAGAGAAGAATGTATTTCTTGGATTCTCGAACCATGCACATTGCTGATGATGCTGTTTTGCAAGTCGTCTATTCAGACCAGCCTTGTTATCACCTGACTGATGTAGGTTTTTGTGCTGGGCTTTCTGCGGAGACCTTGTGGCATGAATGGGGATGATAGCCTGCCGGAAAGTTTATTTTTTTATTAGTATATCATTAATCTTTCTTTTTTAAGTGCTTGTACATACGGGCGTCTCAGCTCACTGAGAACAGATTTTTTTTTTTCTTTGTAATACTCAAACAATATTTTCCAAAATGCGGCCAGTGGTGATGAGTCCTACAGCAGTGGACCGGCGTTACAATCACATCAGAAAATTATTTAGATATCATATTAATTAATTTGAGTTTAATAACTTTTAAATTATTGAAGATTAATATCGACAGGTTATAGTAGTATATGCGTATGGTGTATGTAGATGTAATACTATTGATATATGGGATAGATTAGGGTACTGAGGCCCAGCTGGGACATAATGTTGGTAGATCTTGTTAGGCGTGATGTCATTCTGCTTTTTGGAACAAACATCAGTGCAACCATTGGTCCACAATAAATTTTTGCCGGAAATAGAAAAAAAAAATCTTTTATTTGTTCGTTTATTTTCTGACTTGCAGACTCGTGTGTTTCCCTTGTTTTCTAATGTGAGAGAGGAAAAGTTAATGTTGCTCCAAGCAGCTGCGAAAGGCAAAGTACAAAGGGTTACAAAATGTTCTTTTGACGACCTTGAAATATTGGGGGAGTGCGTGCATCCTATTCCTTGCCTCAAAATAAACAACAGAGAGAAAAAGACTTTTTTTTTTTTTTTTTCAGCAAAAGATTGCGGTCTAATGGTTGCACCAATTTAAATTTTGAAAAACGCAATGGCATCATAAGAACAAGATCTACTAATGCCATGTTTCAACCAAGCCATTATCTCCAGTAATTTAGAAGTTTATTAGTCCACAATATTTAATACAGTGTTCAACGTTTTCTGATTTCTACTTGAATAGCTTGAACTATCTTCCGAACATTTTTTCCCCTCCTTTAATGTGTAGAAGTTTATTTGCGACAGATACATATAATTATGGCAGGCTGTTGGTCAGCAGACTAATTTTAAATCAAATTTGATTTATTGGTAGCAGTGGGTTCTTGCAGCACTTATCTCTGGACATTTGGTTGCAGCTTGCTTTGTAGAAGATCATCAGATAATCAGAGTCCATGCTCCCCCCCCCCTTTTTTTTTTTTTTTCTTTCTTTTTGAAGAGATGCGTAGTGAGTGTAAAAAGTACATCCCCAGTTCATGAGCTTGCAAACAGCGCTTGTTGAGGTCTTCCATGTCTGAGAGATTGTAAAAAGGTATTATTGATCTCAGGAGGTAAAAAAGAGACCAGGTCTTCTGAGGAGGTCATTACTGCGGCTAAGTTACCCAAAGCCGCAAATCCTGATGTTGGCTGAGCCAAACGCTGGCCAACTTTTATGCAAATGGGATCTTTCTGTCCAAAAGCAGTGGCAGTGTAGTTATTGCCTTTGAGTATGTGCTGCCACATCTGCAACTGTTGAGATCTTGTAAATAACAGATTTTGTGTGCTGGAATACGAGATTTGATTTGATTGATCTTGGACTGTGTCTATAGGCCACAGTTCCCCTGGGTTTCATGTCTAAGGTGAGCTCAGGGTCAACAGGGTCAAATTGGGTGGTAAGGAGAAAGGGTATTTAAGGTCCTAAGTTACCTAAGTTTTGTTTTTTAGATCTCGACACTTGGGCCCATATTGACAGTGTCACAAATTCAGGGTCAAACCGACTTTGAGACCATGGAGTCATTTCCTTCATGTTATTAGGGTTAACACGTTGTTGCAAGTTGCACAGTATGTGCGACAAACTGTTTCAAATTTAGACAGAAGTAGCAGCAGCCCAAGAATTAGTTATTTGATGTGACCTTCCAATCAGAATGCTATATACTGATCAGTATAAAGTGAAGAGTGATGATGTTTCTGCTGACACCTGTGTGCTCTTTCTTGTTCCCTTTCCGAAACCCTGCACCTCATATTTCTGATGGGATCAGTTGAATGAGGTATCACTTTCAAATCACTCTTTTTATTACATAATTTTTGTGCACCTCTTGGGAATGACTGATGCACTTACTTGATCTGTACTTGAGCTTTGCCTTGCACTACAACATTAGTACTGGTTGACCGTGAGCATGGAGTTGACCTGCAAAGACTTGAAAGCTTATTTCATGAAACAGTATGTACATACTTTGGAAGTGCTCTAGCACTGCCAGTGGACTGTAACTGCATTTGTACACTCCTCTTTGCATGTTTACACACTCGAAAGCAAATGCAAAAGTGTGTGTTGCGATTGCATCGTGAGCCTCACAGTACTCAGATTGAGTTCCTTTCGGATACAGTTTGACTTTAGAAGTGGTCAGCAGTGCTAAATTTTTAATACATTTAATACACAATATGTCTATGCTAACTGTGGGAAGATGTTCATGAAGTAGGGAATGCGCTTTTGAACTGATTAAGTTCTAGATCATTTGTAGATCTTTTAGATTCACTCCAAGGTCCTGCCACTCCTTCCTTCTTAGTCATAGACTTCATAATTACAGAAGCTAGACATTAGATGCACTGGCCCGTCTTGGTGTGCTGGCATCTTTTCTGGGTTGGTGAAAAAAATTTATCCTTGTCTCATGATATGCAAGGTAGACTAGAACTTGCCGGGATTTCTTGGCTGATTAAGTAATATAAACTACTGTTTATATTCAATATGCAAGCACAAGATTTTACCGATTGTCAGAGTAGATGAGTGAAGTGGGTATAACAGCCGTATGCTACTTATTGTAATCTCAGTTATCTCTCAAGTCTCAAGAACTTTGTGTCTCACACTCTTGGTACGGTTCTGACCTCGGAATGCTTCATTTGGATGCATTAGACTGTGTATACAAATATATCCAAATGACAGTGCTGCATGTGTGCTCATCTATTCCATCTCTTGTCAGCATAGCATGTGCTTGCTACCCATGTGGGAAGTTCTTGCGTGCCATGCAAAGAACAAAGAAAAGAAACTTCTGACGTTGATTTATACTTTTTTTTTTTACTGGCCTCCTAGTTTTGCGGCCACTGTTCTTTCTTTCTGGTTTTTAAGTGGCAAACAGAATCGGCTGCCAACTCTAATGTGACTTCCCACATTAAGCTAACCTTAATTGGGGCGTGGAATCTCAGAGAGATGTGCTTCTGGACTTGGAGGAGTTAGGGCCTTAAGGGGGTAATGTGATGCAGTTTGTGTTTGTGTTAATATGTAATGTTTCTGGATTTCGTTTCATTTCTAATGTTTTTTTTTTAATTCCCTCTTGTGTTATGTTTCTTTGTTTCATAACAGTTGCTCTGATAAACATTGGTGGCAATGAGTGTATTTGTTAATTTCAAACATTTTTAATTTCCATTGTCAAAACAGTAATTGAAATTCTAACTTCGGTTAGAACTTCATTTCTCCTGTGAAGATGTGACTTTGATAAGAATATACAGTCAGCATTAGTATGTATAAGGTGATAAAAGTGGTCAGTTCCTCATTTGACACCACTGGTAGGGGTACAGTAAAAAAAAAAAGGTAGTACAAATAAATTTCTTGCCATCTTTGTTAGTACCATTGACTTGCTGGGTTGGCAGCCCGTTTCTGATTGTGAGTGCTTTCGAAATACTTTGGTGCCTGTATGAGCATTTGTGCTACGTACCAGTATTATATTTAAGTTGCTTTTTATAATGAGTGTGAGTTACTGATAGCAAAGATACCTTAGTTACGCTAAAAAAAGCAAATATGTACTAGGTAACGAGTTACATCTTTGTTAGATTCTTTTCTTACTGCTTCAGCTTTATGGATAAGACAATTTCCTGACATTTAAATTTCAGTGTGCATTCTGTGCAGTGGCTTAAATAAATTCTTGTATAAAGGCAGGACGAGCTTTATGGGTGTTTGCTCTGATGACCTTCACTAACAGTAGCCTGCTCTTTATTTTTTTTTTTTTGGCAGCTTGTTCCAAACTTGGTACGTGTCCTCAAGAACCTAATAATGGCTGGATATTCACCTGAACATGATGTCTGTGGCGTGAGCGACCCTTTCCTGCAGGTAAGATAATAATCACGACATAAAGGCTTGGTTGCTATCTACTTCCATGTTTCTGTCACTCTCGTGGGTGTGACTTTGGGGCATTTGATTAGGTATGGTTATCAGATGAAGCCCTTGAGCATGATGCACATACCGGTTGTTCAGTCGTCGTTCTGTTTATATAAATACATGCATACTGCCGCATTGTGTGACCTTCTTGAAATAAGTGTAATGGCGAGCAAAGCTCCAAGAACAGCTTGCAGCTTCTAAGTACACAGCAGAACATCCCAGTGAATCAGAGGGTATAAAAAGCACCCTGCTTGCGAGGTGAGGAACCTCATCCCTCCTATCGCATGTCAGAGATATTACTAGTTTCAGAGCAGTGTGCATCAGGTAGCGTGCTGTGTGCTGTCAATATACAGCGTGCCTGTGTTGTCCTTGTACTTGCAACTGATTTCCTACCATGTAAAATGCATTCCCTACAACGCTTGTCAGGTGAACATCCTTCGACTGTTGCGGTTATTGGGCAAGAACGACGCAGAGTCTAGCGAAGCAATGAATGACATCCTGGCTCAAGTGGCCACGAACACAGAGACAACCAAGAACGTAGGCAATGCCATTTTGTACGAGTCGGTCCTCACCATTATGGATATCAAGTCCGAAAGTGGACTGAGGGTAACTACTCGTCATTTTTATTGCCCTTTTTTTTGGCGGGGGGATTGGTATGTTCATTAACTTAAAGAAATTTACAGTGTCAATAGTTTGGCAATTTTTAATAATATTTGTCTCTCAATAACTTCTCTTTCTACCTTTGAACTTATTGCAGCATGCAGAAACCTTTTCAAACTTTAGCACTTTCAGAGTGTCTTCTTTTTTGTGTGTTTGTATGTGTTACAGGTGCTTGGAGTGAATATTCTGGGCAGGTTTCTCTTGAACACTGACAAGAACATTCGGTATGTGGCCCTCAACACGTTGCTGCGGTCCGTACATGCCGACTACAATGCGGTGCAGAGGCATCGAAATACTATACTCGACTGTCTTAAGGACCCTGATGTCTCCATTAGAAGGTAACAAGCACTGGGTGTCTGCTATCTTTCACTGTGTTTTTCTTGCTGCATTTCTGTTGAACCTGGTTGGTACATTTCAGGCGAGCTCTGGAGCTGTGCTTTGCACTAATCAATGTCCAGAACATTCGATCGATGACAAAGGAGCTGTTGGTGTTTTTGGAGAAAGCCGACCCAGAGTTTAAGTCCCTGTGTTCTTCGAATTTATTTATTGCAGCTGAAATGTGAGTGCATTTCTTAGTTTGCTCTGGAGGCCTGTTTGCATTCTCATTTGCTGTGCATTTCATAATTATTACAAGCACTGTGATTGTTTTTGTTCATCTGTACTAGAAACATGTTAGTTTTGTCTTAACTTTTCCATTTTTCTATCTGAAGTTTTGTATATTGTCACAGCCATTACATTCAACTATAGATTGGCGCTCTATGGTCTTAGTCGCTTTTGCTTCATAAAACAAGCAATCATCATCATCATCACATGTCAGATTTGAATAATTGTGATATATGTATAATCAATATGTGGTAATTGATAACCACTTTCTTGCTTTAATCGAATGTACTGTATTTACCTGATTCGTGCGCACCCCTAATTGCACTCCTGATTTTTGCCACAGAGCCAGAGGAAAGAGACATTTTGTGGAAAACATATTTAGTGTTTTCAATGTGCTTTCGAGATTCCAGAGCAAATTGTCCTTAGTTCCGTCCATTGCATTTGATATTTCACGCTTCCTCAATGCGTTCGCCGCAATGGTAGTCGGAATGGTGCACCGGGCTTCTGAAACCCTCTTTACCATCACATCCAGCGACGCACGCTTGACAAGTGGTTCCCGTTCGCTAGCCACTCGCCGCAAAGGATCTGGCCACAGTCCTTCAGAGTACTACCCTGTCCGTGGTCCATTGCGTTCTTTTTGAGTTCACTTGTTCAACAATATGCGGTCCTTTTGTTGCCGCCAATTCCACGCACACATTTTACACACATTGAACACGCGCGTGGCAGCCCTGTTGCCTTCCTGCTCAGCCCAGAAAATAACTTTCATCTTAAGGGCGGTCTCGTAGTGAAAGAAACAACCGACCATGCTTACGGTGTCAATGCTGATAGAAGATGTCGGGAGGCTGGCACCACGTGGTGGTCTCGTACCCAGTTCTCCCGTATGGAGTCCCATTTTTCGAGAAAAGAGGTGTGCATTAGAATCGGGTAACTACGGTACCTTCTATAAGTTAGTCATTCAGAAACACGTTGTGAATCTTAAACATTAGTGTGTGTCTTTCCTGAAGGTATGCTCCAACAAAAAAGTGGCACGTGGACACCATGATAAGGGTTTTGACGACGGTAAGTGTGAAAAGAATGGAGAGTAACATGTGTAAGAAATTTCCTCTGTGTAGGCGGGCAATTATGTGAGGGACGATGTGGTGGGCAGCCTTATCCAGTTGATTTCGGACACAACCGAACTTCACGCATACACAGTGCAGCAACTGTGGCGGCAGTTGGCAGATGACCCAATAGGGAAGCAGCCTCTTGTACAGGTGGGCTCCTGGTGCTTGGGAGAATATGGCGACTTACTTGGATCATCTGAAGCTCAAGATGCAGATCCAGTTCAGGTAAGACAGAAGCAGTAACTCTTCGGTACATGTGGCTTTTTCTCTTGTAATGGACGGTGAGGATATTACATAGTTGAGAGGAAAGAAAAGTTAGTCTGCTGCATTTCTTGCTGTGTTGGGCTTTCCATTACTGTGGCACTTCAAAGAATGTGGTACAGGTGGTTTAATTTGTTAAACCTTTCTGCGACCACAGCAGATCTCTGCTTTCAACTTATTTGCATACTTATGTTGCGTGTTACGGAGCTATGGTGCCAAGAGAACTCGACCAACTATGTATGCTGCGTGCCATAAATGTGCACATGGGTCAGAATTTGTTAAGTAACTAAATTTGCTGCATTTAATTATCTTGGGTCACATTTAACCCAGTTTTAAGCTTTTTCAAAGCACTTAGGTACACTGAAGGTAGCACTTAAGTAGCACTTAGGAACACCGCTCTTCTTCCTATGCCATATGCTGGGTCTGTGCGAATAGTGAACTTATAGTTAGAATTGAAGACAAATTGAAAAACAATTTTTCTAATAGTAACGAATTTAATAGTTTCAAATCTTACTTAGAATTACTTTATTACAAGTCTGTAAGTGAAAGGTTACATGCAGCTTTCTGTGCATGTTCATATTGTTACATCAGAACCAAATGAAAGTGATTAGTTACAAATTTTTGTGCAACAGGACAGGTTTCTCAGCATGCTCTGGGCTGAGTGATGCTCTTCTTTCACGACAGTGCTCCCAGCTGATGAAAATAAGCATTCACTTGTGCTGTGTGCAGCTGGGACTGAAAGGTATCCCCTTGCTGCCTTCGCAAGGCTGGGGGACTCTAGCTGTCCACTTGATGTGCACAGTTGTAGTGGGTCAGAGTTCCTCTGCAATACTGGCTTTGTCAGGTCCTGCAACACTTCTGATGTCACGTTCCATGTGTTTGTTCTGAGCTCGTTCTGATGTTTTGAAGCAACACTTCATATTGCAGTTGACTCTTGTGTGAAAGGTTGCACTTCTGGTTTCAACTTAGAGACACCCTGGAATGTTTTTACTAGCAATGTGTGTGCATACCTCTTTTCTGCAGTCAGTATGAAAGACATCCTTGTTGCAAATGTCCTAAACAGTAGCAAGTGTGCAGTATAAACGTAGTAATCTTCTTTGGTGTCATCTGGATTTTGTCCGGGCTAGAAGCAGATCGTCACTTTTGGTGAAACATGATGGGGAATGCCAAAGGGAGACAAAAAAAAAACAAAAAACACTAGCACACAGACACTCGACAGACAAGGATGGCGTTCCTTATCTGTCACATTTTTTGTTTAGGTCTTGGGTTGTTTCTTCTATCCCTTTTGTGTTCCCAACCATGTTTAACCCTAACCAACATGCTTTGTATCTGTTAGCATAACTTTTGCGGTTCACTTGCATTTCCAGAAGCAGTTTTGTTTTGCCTATCCACGTTGTCTCGCATTGTTCCTTTCCTTTTGAACTGCTTGTACCAACTTGGGTGACATTTTGAATGAATGGTTAACAGAGTGTTCTCCACTGCAACTTGCATATCTTACACACGGATTGGGATGGACTTGAGAAATAACACCACAGCGCACCTTGTCCAGGGGTGGGGATAGACAGGAAAATCTAATGAACTGAAAACCGACTTCACTGAAATCCTGAATGACACTGTAAACAAGCAGCAGTGTCCAGCAAATCCAATAAAGCCGAAACTCCACCCGACCTATCCAGCCCCCAACAGCACAAACTTTGCTCGCGTCACAACCAAGGAGAGATGGAGGTGTGGCCACGTGGTGGTACATAGTAGTTAAAAATTCAATAGCTTTGGTTCGTGGCAATTACATGTGTGTTCAGTGTTGATTAATCAATAGATGATCATTGATCGTAATGAATTCCCTTCATAATAAGTATTGTTTTCAATATTTTTCTTTCTTTTTGTTTTCTTTTTTCTTTTTTAAAGTTCACGTGAGTGGAACCAAGCTTTGTCGTCCCGGTCCTATGTATTCAAACCATGGACTTGCGTTTGGAATACATTTGATTATTCCAAAACTACAGTTTGGTTTGAATATTTCACCCCTATGTTTTGCATTGTGTTACACTGCATGTAATGTTAATAACTATGTTCTGGTGTATGTCTTTAAGGTTACGGAAGATGAAATTGTAGACTTCTACGAAAAATTGCTGAGCAACAATCAGATGCAGTTGGTGACGAGAGAGTACGCCGTGACCGCATTAATGAAGCTTAGTGTGCGATTCAAGTCTTCTGCACCGTGAGTACTTTATTTTCTCTGTGTGATTTGTCCAGTTTAGACAAGGGAATGATTACAGTGGTGAACATACCATTTGCCACTTGGTTTGATAGAATGTAGAACACCGTGTAGTAGGGAAAAAGGCCCTTGGGTTCCTCTCGACCCTTTTAGTAAAGCTCATGTTCACCTGTAACAGTTTGTTGGCTTCTTTCTACGACCATTGTGCAGGAATTGCGCATGTGTGGTAATTTAATTACTATTGTCACATCACGGTGAGCCTCTACCTGGCGATGCAAGATTGTCTTGAAGCAAGAGCTTTTCCTTTTTTCTTTGAAGTTCTTTGAGACAACCAATCATCATCATTTTCTTTGAAGTGTTTAATGTGAGCTTTTACTGCAGTGTGTGCATATTTCATCACTTTCAGGAGGATAAAGAAAGTAGTGGATGCTTTTGGTGGAAACATGAATGTGGAACTGCAGCAGCGGGCTGTTGAGTTTTCTTCACTGTTCTCAAAGTATGACCACCTAAGGTAAGGAGAGTTTGGAGTTCACAGCACAGTACACATTATGAACAGATTGTAACAAAACTTTAAATTGAACAAAACAAGAAGGAGGTCCTCACTTTTTATGTCAAGTGGTGTGCTTAGGTAAACATTTTATAAAGTTGTTCCCAGAGGAGAAGAAAAAAAATCGCTGCTGTTTGCTCCAGATGAAGCAATCCACTAAGCACTATATTTGTTTGGGAAAATTTGATTTTTACTCATATTAACAAATTTATTTAGAAAAAGGCAGGCCTTCAGAGGTGGAGAAAGGAGAGGAATTTTTGTATATTCATCGGTACTTACCAGTACAGGGCCTTGTTGGATCTGTGATAAAATATTATGACAGTCACAGTATATGGCATTCAATCTGTAGCGTAACGTAGCTACTGAAATGAGGACACGGCGAGGACGCAGTGGCGGAAGTGGCGATAGCGCTTGAGTCGTGCGGTTGCCACAAATCATTATTATATCTTCAGGGCCGCAAATCCATTTTTGTGTTAGGTCAACTTCTCACTGTGTCCATGAGGCCTTTGTGTGTTGTTAAATGTGTTTTCTTCGTTGATGTCTAGGAGTAGTCTTCTGGAAAAGATGCCTCCAATGGAAAACAGAACGCTGGGGAGCACAGTTGTGCAGAATGGTCAAGTAGCTGAAGATGAGATCCCGCTTGATAATGAAGTTCAAAAGGATCCTGGAAACAAGAATTCAGAGTCCGTGAGTATAACATAATTTTGGGTGTTTTCTCTGTCATTATCTGCTTAATGTTTCATGATTGAAAATGGTAATCGTCTTACTGTGAATCTCCTCCGCAGAAAAATTTGTTTACAACTTGAAAGTGTGTCCTACTTTTTTGTCACTACATTCTTTCTGGTTATAACAACATTATGCAATGGTCATTACTTTCATGTATTGACTACATACACGTGAACCTCCCTATAACGTAAGATCCACATAGCAAGGTTCTCCGTATTGCAAAATTCCCCAGTGTCTGTGATTAACTACCATAAAGATCAGTGCACTTCGGCAGTCATTGTAACAAAGTGCTTTCATTTGAGCTCTCTCTGTTGCGCACATGGAGTTTCGGGTGCCTCTACATGTCTTCCTCCGAACAAACTTTTCGTGCTATTGAGAACATAGCCTGGTTTGCCACTAAGGTCGCACGGACACCTCGTGCAGGAGAGGGAGAGAAAGGGTCCTCGAGAGCCAATGGCAGGATTGTTTCCTTGTCGCCTTTTCCTTTTAAATCGCCCTTTCCTTGGAGACGTTGATGTGTTAACATGAATTACAACGTGCGGAAACGAAAAGTGCTCTCAATGAATATAAGGTGCAGATCTGTCTCTGCACCATAGATGTCTTGCGGCAGTACGTGGAAGCACATAGTAGTCAGGAGGCATAGAGGCGCTTTCAGGCATCACTCCGACCTTCTTCAAAATTGTCCAAAAGAAGTTTACAGACTGCATTCTAACAAAGTGTGAATGTATGTGTTCTATGCGTGCAATAAGTGGTGTGTGCGCTTTGGCAGAGTAGGTTGCTTCACTTTTGTGTGACAGCAACAGGGTACATGAATAACAATCACAAATGGCTGTTTTTTTGTTTTTGTTTTTATCGATTATCTGTATAGCGAGGTTGTCTCTATTACGAACTTCGGGGCCGAATTTTTTTACTTCGTTATATAGAGGCTTAATGGTATTACGGTGCACCATGTTACATGTAGACTCATCCTATCAAAACTAGTATTGCCATTTTGTGTCCTTATTTTGTGCTTGCCTTTGTGTTCTTCTTGGTGCTTCGTGTTATATGGTTTGAGATATTTGATCTATCGTCTGGTTCTGTGTTAAAAAGGTGTGTTTGTTTCATTCCGACAGAAATTGGAAAAGAGGACACGGTATTATGTAGTTTGTAACAGCTCTTCTGTGCATAGTAGGTACTGTAGGTAGTCTATGAGCATGAACAGGTTATTTAGCACGAACACCCAGATGCCAAGGGTGTCACTTGGCCCATGGGCTGACTCACTGAAGAGAGGGATGGGTTTCTTCAGTTTTGGGGAAACAAAAGTGTACAACTGCAGTTACTAGCAACTGACTTCATGGCTCATTTTCTCTTCAGAGTGCATTACTGGATCTCCTTGGTGGTGCTCCTTCCCTGGATTTGAATAAACCCTCCGTAACCGCCTTGAACACCGCAAAGCCTGAAGTTGACATGTTGGAATCTAGTTTATGTGGCGTGGGAGCCAGTGAGGGTGGCAAGGGTAGTGGTGCTGATCTCTTAGACCTCCTTGGTGGGCTGGATATTTCTGCTCCTTCCTCTCTGCCTGGTGAGTCGAGCTCAACTGTCAGGTAGGACAGCTCACAGGTACAGTTTTAGAGGACCCTCCCCCTTTTTTTCCCTCATCTGTCTTTAAAGCACAGGCATTGGTAATCATTGTATAATATGGTGGTGCATGTGATAGTATTAAGAATACCTCATAACATTCATGCTCATGGCAGTGTCTAGGAAGCGAAATAGCTTAGTTGATAAGCTAGGACAATTTGTAGTAGTGCTGAAGTTTATGGATGTTTGGTTTGCTGGGCTCTGAAGTGTGCTAATATATAAATGCAGAGACGTGTAGAGTCTTAAATTCCGTCCTGTTGAAAATGTGATAGGCAAGCAGACGTGCATTGTGATAGAAAAGTAGCACAAATCAGAATTGCCATGAATTCTTTTCCCTTTGTTCTGCAGTGCAGCCATCACTGACTTCCCTGCCTACAGCAGTAACTGGTGTGCCTTCTGCGCCGGCGTCGATGCCGAGCGTGCCAGCGAATGTGGACTCCTCCTCTTTTATGGACGGCCTTCTCAATGGCCCCCCACCTAGTACGAACGGTAACTGCTCAATGTTGTTTTCTGTGTGAGATTTGGAAGAGATGAAGGTGCTGTCACTATCGAAGTGTGGCTAGTAATGACTACATTTTCAGTAATTGCAACTTCTCATTTGTTTATGGCCTTGCAGGTATTCCTCCAATGACAGCATTTGAAAAAGATGGTCTCAGATTAGACTTTGCGTTTGAGAAGCCCCAAGACAATCCGTTGGCTACCGTGATCCATGTGACGGCTTTAAACTCCTCAAGCAATACAATGAATAACTTCCTTTTTCAAGCTGCTGTACCAAAGGTCTGATATCATATCTTCAAAGTGATAAGTCTATTTTTTTTTTTTTTCTTTTTTCAAACTTATTCAAGTTGTTTGGGAAATGTTTTTTCTTTTTTTCAGACATTTCAACTGCAGATGTTCCCTCCCAATGGGACTGTTATTCAACCAAATAACTCTGGCAGTGTGAAACAGACTATCAGAGTAGTAAACCCCAACAAGGTAAGAGATGCAAACTGTGTTTCTTTTTTTCTTACCTTTATTTTTCCTTTTGTGTGTGTGTGTGCAAATGTATGTCAGTCTGTTACTGGTAACAACATACCTCAAGACATCTCGGCTAACGTGCAGCCGAGACTGAAACTTTTCACTCCAAAGAGCAGGATTGTTACTGTTACAACAAACTGCTCGCAGTTAGAGCTGCTGGCATGGGCTGGATAAGCGTTCCTCTAACCTAAAAGAAATCTTAATCCACCATTCTTTTCAATCTTTGAAACTTTTTTTTTCTTTTTATACAGGGACCTCTGCGTATGAGGATAAGGATATCCTATAATATCAACGGCAGCACTATTCAAGAGCAGGCCGAAGTCAACAACTTTCCACCCGCGGTATGGCAGTGAAAGTTGCGGTAAGTGCCTCAGTTTCCCTTTTGTGAGCATTACTGACGTGTAAGCTGGGGGACTACAGTCAGTGTCAACACTTGACTGAGCTTGCAGTACAAAAAAGCAAAAATAGGGCAGCAAACGGGGGAAGTGTTACGTCTCGGCTGGGTGTGATTTGGTGACAACTTTGGTAAAAGGTTCCTCGGATGAATTTCAGCTGTCACTGACTGCAACCCCTCTCTCGCAGTAGGCATCATCCGAAGTGCACCTCGTAGCGATTGCTGCAAGAACAGTCCATGTGCTGCTGCTTCTGAAACTGGAAAAGAAAAGAAAGAAACAAACAAACAAACAAAAAAAAACGATGCAAGCTGGAGTAGCAACAGGAGGCGAACTTGTGTATGTTTGTGAACTGCACTGTGTGTGTGTGTCCCCTGACAGACTTTAAAAAGCAGGGGCACGTGAGAGATTGCAGAGAATGCAAGTGCCATGATTGTCCTCCTTGGTACCGCTCCTTTAAGTATCTGCCGAGGTTGCTTTTCTTCCTCCCTCCACATTTGCTTCTCCCACTCCCCCACTGTTTTGCGACGGGGGAGGAGAGTGAAACGAACTGTGCTTCGCTGTCTTTTTTTTTTCTTCTTCTTCTTCTTCTTGCACACATATCCTAATATATAACTTCATGTGCAAACACAGTCACATAAAGCAAGAGTAAATGACAAGGGCCTTGATCTGTCCTAACTTTACCAATGGAATCATTTGACCATTCCATCCAGGGGGCGGTTTTTGATTGTGCGCAGACTGTGAGCCGGATCTCCAAGAAGCTCAAACGTTGTGTTTGGGTGATTTTGAGTGGCTAAAGAAATGGTATTGTCGGTGTGTGTCGGTCCGCCTCGTCTGGGAAGGGGGGCGCCGGCTTCAGACCAAACGACGGGCCTGATCTCAGCTGGGGTTTGTTGCCCACGTTAGGTTTAGCTTTTTAACCCGATGTTTGCAGAAAACCTGGTCTTCATCTTTGAGAGTGGGCGAGGGGACACAGTGATTGACCCCTGTGGAAAATAAGTGCATGCAGGGGCCTCTTTGGACATCACGTAATTTAAGTTTGCGAGTACTTACAGTGCAACTGAGTTTCCTAACAAATTGCAAAGAGTGGTGCACGTTCTTCCTTTGTTGTGTCCATGTTGATTCCATAAATACGAATTGGCATGCTTTGTACATTTGTTGAAAGAAAGTGAGGGGATAGCGAAGTAAGTAGTGTTTGCCGTTACATAATTTGTGTGCATGTGTACATGTGCAGTATTGACAGGAAAATATAGGAACAAGGTTTCATTTGTTGTTGTCAACTTGTAAATAGAAAAAAAAAAAAGTCTTTGTGCAGGTTGTATAATAATACAGAAACAGTTGCAAGGTTTGCTTGTGATAACTGATTCCCTAGTTTTGTAAACAAATCTATACTAGCATTTATTTTCCGTACAGTTATAAGCCGGCAGGGATTGGGTGAGGTCTGCTCCTGCGTGTAATCATGCAAGTTTTTTTTTTTT
>JARGYV010119717.1:0-18511 GCA_029532675.1 Ornithodoros moubata | reverse complement strand
CGTACGCCCACCGTTTCCGGCAAATAGGGTCAGGAAAAGGTATCATTCGAAACGGCGATTGGTCATCGCCGTGTTATGCGGTGAAGTTTTGTTTTTAGAGTGTGGGAGCATGGTGCTTGGGGGCTGCTGATATTCCTGAACGCGGTTTCGGCTTCTTGAGTTGTTTTGGTGCGAAGCTCGTGATTGTCTTGACGTCCGTACGAGCAAAGTGTGTGGGACAAAGGTATTAATTAACTAATTATTTAGTTATAGCGGTCCGAAACGTGGATATTGACGTGGCGCTATCCATTTTCATAGCCTGCTTGAAGCCTTGTACTGAGGCCCACCATGGCTTATGGGAGCACCGGCATCGAAATCAAAGACACGAACGCAGTAAAATTTGCAAAAAGCACTCGCTCCGCAAAGCTCTTCCAGTCATTGGAAGTTTGTAGTAATTTATTAGTATGTAAGTTTCTGAAGGAATTTCGTTATGCTCATAACGATTGGTCATCGCCGTGTTATGCAGTGAAGTTCTGTTTTTAGAGTGAAGCCAAAGCGTCCTGCTTCTCCGAAACTACGGTTACATCCCCCCATTTTGGCTGATGATCTGGTGAAGGCTGAAAGTCACGCGCAGCGCATGATTGGCTGCACACGTGCGGCGGCACGTGCGGGCCTACTTCCAGCTGGTCAGAACGGCAGAACCACGGTCGGTAAACTAAGACGACTAGGCCTCGCAAAATTACCTACTCGCTACTCTGTCACTTCAATCAGTGAGGTAAGAGTTCCTCGGAAACCCCCCGCTGGAAACGAAGAGGTGACGCAGTGCATAAGTGTCACAAAAAAGGCGTACGCCCACCGTTTCCGGCAAATGGGGTCAGGAAAAGATATCATTCGGAACGGCGACTGGTCATCGCTGTGTTATGCGGTGAAGTTCTGTTTTTAGAGTGTACAGTGGACCGCCTCTTGGGGTCACCTCTTTGCACAGCACGCGCATCGCAACACCACACGACCAACGCTGGAATTATACGATAACGAGTAACCGAAAACTAGATCTGGGTCTAATAAGCCATATGCTCTGGGGCTCTGTATGTACTGATGGATCACACGCTTTCTTCTGCTTGATCTTGAGTGTAATCACTGGTGCCAAGTGGGCTGTGCCACATCTTGTGTCGTGCGAGCACGTAAACAGACTGACGTCACTCTTTGTCGTTATTAGGAGGGCCTTAGAAGACTACTTTTCTCTTTTGGGTCATCATGGCAGACAGGCTTAGCGCAGGTTCTCCGTTGAACCATTCACCAAGGCCCAGACGACCAGCACCGCCTGAGGAGCAGTAAGACACCTTATACTCTGTACAACCTAAGAACTGCACAGATGGGTGTAACATGGGTGTCAACGTAACGTTAAAAGTTACCAAAAGTTACGTTGGAACGATGTGAACGTTCAAAAATTTTCACTGAAGGCACATGCTATAATCTATGTACAAGTAGATTACGCTCCCATCTTAGTTTACTCTATTTATCCAGGAGAACGGAAGAGTCATCGCCGAAAGGTGGTCCATCGACGACAGCCCTTGTCGCCATTGCGTTTGTTGTGGCCGCCGTCGCCTTAATAATCTTCGCCTACCGATATACCTTCCAAAAGCGTAAGGCCTTCCACCCACTATCTCAGGCTTGTGTGGAGATCCACCACAGGTTCTCCCATACAGCCAAGTGAATCTTCTGCACTTTTTGCTAGTAGCCGATACTGCAGCAGTGTCTCTGCTGCTATAGTGATGCGTTAGACACATATAATTGTTTAAAGGTAATTTCATTACTAACTCAACCAGTATACTGTTCTTGATCGGGCTCGAACTGCTAGGATTATTGCCCGGTTCAGGTCCATATATGGCCTCTGGGTTTCGACTATGCAGTCGGTTCTTAGAGGCTGCCACTTCACCATAGGTCGGCATTTTCCGAGAAATTCATTTAACATCACATCACCATAACACCACTCAACCTCATAGCCTATCACATCACCTCAATCTCACTGCCCCTCACATCATTCGACCTCATTCAACCTCATTGCCCATAACATCATTCAACCTCACTGCCCATAACATCACTCAACCTCACTGCCCATAACATCACTCAACCTCATAGCCCATAACATCAAATCAGCATTATGGCTGTTATATTTATGGTCTTTAGAGGACCATTGGAGTGACGTTTATGATATCATATAGGTACGCGACATTGGTGCCGGTTCACGGGTCCCGTTTTCGAGCGTGCGTTTTATGTCTTGCGTGAGCACCCATCATAGCCCATCACATCATCGCCCTTCATTCAACTTCAACATCGCAGCCCCTCACATCATAGCCCTTCATTCAACCTCAACATCACGGCCCATCACATCATTGACCCTCATTCAACATCACATCATTCGTCATGATGTGATGGTGAATGAGGTTGATGAAGTCCATCATGAATGAGTTTGCCAGTTTGCCGACCTATGCACTTCACTAATGATGATGGTGCCGATAACGTTTCTTGTAGCACCTTGCCCACCCAAGATTTTACGTCAATGACCACTAGCTGGCAGCATTCATGGGAAACTACAACTTGTGAAACATAATCAGAGAATGTCAATATAACGTGCCCAACCGAACACGAGAAGTAATGCTCGCAAGATTGGGACACACGTTTCTCACACATGGTTTCTTGCTACGCGGTGAAGGCCCTCAACAGTGCACACAGTGTGCCACACAGGTGATAATGCTACACATCCCTATTACATGCCCTCTACATGAACAGCGTCGTCGACGACATTTCTCGTTCTTTTATCGACAGTTTTCACCGTTACAGCCAGCCTTATTTCTGGGTGACGAGCCCCTCGTGCCCTTTGAAGAGGTGTACGGGTTTTCTATGACATCGGGTGTCTTAGGAATATATAAATTTTGTAATGGTTATTTTGTTGGCATTTCAGCCAATCGTTCTGTTCTCTCACTACCATTATCACAACCATCGCATACAACCATAGATTGGAGCTTTATGGCCGTAGCTGCTTTTGCGCCATTAAATAATCAATCATCATCATCATCAATAGTTTATATTTCAGTTGTTACAAGTCTCGGCATCGTGTTAGACTACAATATCTTTACATCAAACATGTGGATATGTCATGGGTGATGTGCCTGGCAATATATATAGATACCACAATTGTTTTCCCCTTTCAGCGGACTCAACATCGCCACTTCTGCAGCCGCTCCAGAAGGGGAATGCCGCGAAAGGTGCGTGAAAGATTGAGGTTCAAACATCTTCACACTCCGAACGTTTCCTCTAGGAATAATTCCCGAGAAATTGACAACTATAAGACTGCGGACCCCTCCCACCACACCAAGCACCAAAGACTTGAGAACCAGCGTAAGACTATACTTTTCACTTTTACGACCAGGTGCGCAAAAGTGATGAATGGTGTAATATGTAGTTGAATCGTATAATCTAGGAAGCAACGAAAGGCTTCAGGATCTTGGATGAAGGTGAGCGACATTCAAATGCTGCTTCACCGCCCTTCGATTTTGCCGCAACAGTTCTTTCGTTCCCTTTCATGTTTTGTGTTGACCGGAACGAAACGGATTCTAATGTTTATTATTATTAATGTTGCTTTAGCCGCAACTGCACCTACGAAGGGTGCATGGAAGCCTATCCATGCAATGAATGCTACAGATGACATTGGTATGTACGATGTCATGCGTACTACTTCAACTACATACACTCTAAAAACAGAACTTCACCGCATAACACGGCGATGACCAATCGCCGTTCCGAATGATATCTTTTCCTGACCTTATTTGCCGGAAACGGTGGGCGTACGCCTTTTTGGGACACTTATGCACTGCATAAGTGTCCCAAAAGGCGTACGCCCACCGTTTTCATCAAGTGGCGTCGTTGAAAGGTATCATTCGGAATAGCGATTGGTCATCGCCGTGTTATGCGGTGAAGTTCTGTTTTTAGAGTGTATGAATGCATTCTTTGCCGATTATTAATTTTCAGACGACGATGAAAAGAGGATGAATAAGGAGTTTACAGGATTCTTGGCACGTATTCCACACGGTAAGTGAGAAGGAAGTCGACACAGTATCGCATTGAAACAGCCAACCAGAGCTTATATTCACTATTACTGTTTGATAACCTATTGGGCAGGTTGCACAAAGCCTGACGTACCGTGCGGTAACCGAAAGACCTGCATCAACCCCATTCGAGTGTGTGACGGCCATCCGGATTGCCCGGATGGAAGCGACGAGCAGAACTGCGTGAAACTTCACTGTCGTAGTGGCTTCTTCAAATGTCTTGTCAACGAAATAGAGCGATGCATCCGAAGCAGCGCTGTTTGCGACGGCGTCGCAGACTGCGATAACCGCAGCGACGAATTCAATTGCAGTGAGTCACGTTCGCAGAACATCGTGCTTGGGTCACTGGACACACACTAGCGCACTTATATATGGGTTTCTGAAACAACAAAGGACCGTAGCATTCGCCTGGGGTGTCCAATCGAAAACCTCTGACCATCTGTATTCTTTCCGGACTAGGCGGCCCCACCTCGAATAAAAGACACACCATTGGAGACACACCATTGAACTTGGGTAAGTTATTTCCACTTTCCTGCGTTCCCTAGAGTGGCAAGAACGTGAAGAAACGTAAATCGCAGGTATAAACAACGTCCATCGCAAAGTCGATCAACCGAAGCAGCCGGCAACTGACCACGCTCAAGCATCTCAGAGGAGACATCATTCACTGAAGCCGATATCAGTGATGGACATAGTGACTCCTTTCTTCACATATCCTTCGCGCCCAAGTTGGTTTTCCAAACTTATTTGACTTACTTAACTATTTCTTCCAAACTTATATGATCGTGTGGCTCATGGTAATGCGCTGCCTAATATTAAAATGAGAAGACTATGGTTGTCCTGTTACAGAGGTCATGAGCATGTTCGTTGGATTTTATACGTTGAAGAGAGAGTGTTGTCTTGTGTCAGTGGAATGAGTCTTAAATGGACTCTTACGGGCTGGCATGAAGGAAGCATTCCTTGAACCAGGTCTGCCACCGTTTGGAGCTGATACAAGCCGCAGGTCAGGATCGCGTCCAGAGGATTGCGTGAAAAGCGAATTTGCGTGCAAGACAACGAAGACGTGCGTGCCTGCCCAGTGGAGATGTGACGGAACGGCTGACTGTGAAGACGGTTCCGACGAAGTTAATTGCAGTGAGTTACCTTTATCCTTTGGCATAAATTTTTGTTTAAAAAAAGGAAAAACAGCTCTTACCTCGACCTTATTAATACTGACAACCCCATTAGTGTAGTACGACGACAGTAGCTATAAACGTTGTTTCGGGCGGCATTTTTACCCAGTTGGCCTCGATTTGAGCTTGATGACGCGGTCGTTTCTACGTGCAACCTCGTGTCTGGTAACTAAGCAAGGGTGCAGGCGAGGCGGTTCATGATATGAACAAAGGCTGCTGTGTTCGTCTCGTGTCCGAGGCCTGCGTTGAGTCTAGTTGTTAACGCGCAGCAAAGCGAGTCTGCTTGGAGCCGTTCGTCAGCTGCAGCGATCAGGGGAGCTGCATCCTGAAGAAAAAGCTCTGCGACGGTAAATTCGACTGCTCTGACAAATCGGACGAAGGCAACTGCGCCCGCTGCGTGGCTCCTCTCATCAAATGCGCCACGGTTAACCGATGCATCGAGAAAGCATCTGTGTGCAATGGAATAGCGGAATGCGAAGATCATTCGGATGAAGACAACTGCAGTAAGATTAGAACCATGCATTTATACAGTTCCAATATCACCACCTCGCTCGCTCGCTCGATCGAACGCTGTGGTCCCTTTAGCTGGGTCCGAGGTATCGCAGGCAGCACTTCTTGCCTTTGCTTGACCCCATAATATTCACGTCCATATGCACTCATGCAAGAACCCACACGTTCTGCACATTTTAAAGGAATCGTACCAAGCTTAACTGCAGACGCAATGAATTGCTGAGGTTACTTCCATGAATCCGTGTATCCCGTTCAGTGAGCTGTGAAACATGTAACATCCTTTGGTTTTCCAGAGAAGTCTCTCTTGAGCGGAACTGCGGACAAAGCAGGTAATTATTTGTCTTGAAGGTTACATTCTTCGACAGCACTAGGAAAATGCATCTTGCGGTGACCGAAGCAAACGATGTAAAGCTAATATCTTATTCCCTCTGGCAAGGAGAGAGCGAAGAATGTCGGAGTCGTGAGTTTGCCTGTAAAACAACACACGAGTGTATTCCTATGCGTTGGCTTTGTGACGGCAGCGAAGACTGTGAGGACGGCTCGGATGAAGAACTCTGTCGTGAGTTTTTCCACTCAACCACTATGCCACGCTACCCCGCTTGAGTAAGGAGGGGCTTGTTTCTCTTCCTAAAATCCTAACTGGGCGGACTTGCTTGTGATATGTACGCAGTTTGGAACTGAGCTTGTTATCTGTTGTCTTACAGCCAGGTCAGGCCAACCTCTCGCTAGCTTTCGGCGTAAAGGTACGTTAGGTATTCTTTGGAACTAGCCGTAGCCCAATATGTTATAATTTTCCCAATCTTTTCGAAGCATCTGTCTTTCTTCTCTCTCTCTATTATCGTCTCCCTCCTTATCGATATCGAAATGTTTGTTTCGGTGAGCGTTCGTAAGAGATGCTGTTGCTGCACCCACTGTTACAGATGGTCGCCATAAGAAACGGCGCCCCCTCGTCGCAGGTTAGTCCATTCTAACGATGCCAGGGATGGGATAACCAATAGGCCTTCCCTTCATCCCCTTCTTAAATGACCGGAAATTAAACGGGGGCAGCTGTATATGAGCTCTGAACTATTCGTTCGTTTTGTTTCCCCAGACGAAGACCGCAAGGGCATAAAAGTAGGGAAGGACAAGCGGGCTCTTCGTGAGTACCTTTTACTCCTCTTTTACCATCCCATGCACAATCTCGTCCTCATTCTGTTTCTCTTTTGTCAGTCCACAATGCCGCGATGCACTTGCCTCGCTCCGCCGGAAGCGATACTGGTATGTTTACTCTTATGAGTTTTCATTATATCACAACAGCTATATCCATCTTTAGGAAATGATGCTGAACACTCGTTTGAAGAAGAGGACGGTATGTGCTGCCCATATATAAACACATATATGTTTTCACTTCGTCGACATCAAATTAATCTTCGCGCTATTCTTCAGAGGACCGTGAGTTCCACGAGGACGAGAAGGATGAGGGGTCTGAAAAAAGTCCAAGGAAAGGTCTGGTCATTTAATAGTGCTGTATCCAAGACACAAATGTGTGAATAATGTCTCGTCGCCGCAGAGCATCATGAGTCGGGGAAGATAGACGACGAAGACGACCCAGGTAAATAATCATTGCGTTCTATGTCGTCTATATTCCGTCTGGCGTTCCAATGTACTAGAAGCTTCGTGCTGCCGTCTCGGAATCTCCTTCACTCTCGCATTCATTCTCTCATTTGGAAGCTTACATTTAGGGCACTCTGAAAAAGATATCGAAAGCGCTCTGTAGCACTTCATAATTTACCCATACCCATATGCTAAGCCCTGGCCAGACGCCGTCCTGGCTAATGGCCAGAAAGGAGAATGCCGAAGTGCTATGCTGTAACCTCTCTCCTTCAGAATACCATCTCGATGAGAAGCCCAATCCGGAAGGTAAGCTCCGCGAGGTGAGCCTCGCTGGGAGAATCAACCATATCTGTTGCTTCCTTTCATACCGTTCGCCCTGAAGAGCCTAAATTCAGAGCAGTGACATGTAAGGCACTGAATTTTTCTATGTGCTGCTTGTGTTGGTTGTCGCGACGTTCTGTCACTATGCAGATCGCCCAGTGCCTTGCAAGAAGGATCAGTTCCGCTGCGTAGACAACAGTGAATGTATTCCCGTGTCTTGGAAGTGCGACGGGAACGAAGATTGCTCGGACGGTTCCGATGAGAAGAAATGCAGTGAGTCGAACCCCAATTGGACCTTTCGAAAATTTAATTTTGTTTTTGTCTGTTTTTGTCGTAAAAGAAAAGGTCTGCGAGCCAGCCGAGTTTTACACCACATGTGGTGATGGCATGACCTGCATTCCTAAAAATGCCGTCTGCGATGGAGTCGTCGACTGCAAGGACGGCCACGATGAAGCCAACTGCTGTGAGTTGTAGATTCACTCCAGCTGCAACAATGCTCCTGCACTATGAGCGCTTTTTCACAGGTTTCATCAACTAGCCTCTGTCTTAGCTTATTGATTTCTCGCGCTTGGTACAAACTAATCTGTATTGAAAACTACATGTGGTTTCATTGCGTAACTGTTTTTCCCTCTTTGGTCTAAAGTTGTTGTTTGCTTTTTTTTTCCTGGTCACAGCTAAAGCCGTTACGTCACTTCCACTCGACGGGCAAAGTAAGTACGCCTTTGTTGACCATCCTCTCGGACGCGATGACGAGACCACGTCCTTGTTCGCCTTCCAGGAGGAAGCACGGCAGTGGAAGAGCGACTGAGTAAGTGAGAACACTGGTTTATACATAGACGCATTGTCGCAAAACGTGTAGTCAAAGATAGAGGCTTTCAGTACGAGGTGCTGCAACATAACTGCCAGCAGCCAACAACGGCGATATCCTAACCATATAGATGGCCATAACGTACAATTTTTCTTAGAGTTTCCTGACTGTCCTGCCGACTATTTCAAGTGCAAGACTGGAGGGAATTGCATCTTGAATATTCTCGTCTGTGACGATGAGGAAGACTGCAAAGACGGATCTGACGAACAGAACTGCGGTAAGTATGTATGTAACGTGAAATGAAATGGGAGGTGAAAGTGAAATTGCGCTTTCAGCGAAGCAGTGTCCAACGTCCCACTTCCAGTGTGAGACTGACAAGGCGTGCGTGAAGCGAATCTTCCGCTGTGACGGAGACGTCGACTGTGAAGATGGCTCTGATGAGAAGAACTGCGATTAGTCGGGAATCCTTGTGAACATTCAAACGTAAACTGATTGAATCCAATAACGAGCTAATTTTTCCTAATAAAAGTTAACACAGTACAGCCGATCTTGTTTGATGAGTTCCTGATAGAGTAACCGAGGCCTACCCAGTACGCCAGTTCATGCAGATTTCTGCTGCAGGTCTTGCACGAGGTCATGAGGCCTGCACCGAACTCTTGACGATACCTAATGACGACGAAGGGCACAGCGTGCTATGGTTTACACGGTTATGATGAGCTGGGGAATGAAGACGTGAGCTTATTACTTCTCGTAGTCATCAGCGAGTAAATGTTCTCCAAGTTCTCTGCGTGAAAGGTGCTGAGTGACTACTTTGCCGTAGTTGGTGCCACAAAATACGGACAACGTTACGCCGATCGCGCGGGAACTCTCGTTCTTATTTTACTCTTTAATGATATACTGTGAATAAGGTTCGGGATTTAGGCAGTTGCCTTGCCTCGGCAAACAATCAAACACATTCGCAAACTCAGGCTTCACGAAACGCAAACTATTGCAGAGAAACTTGCCAGGAAGGAGATGCCGATCAGTTGATGGCGTCCCACAGTTGGACAAGCAGTATCGTCGGAAAAATGCTTGGTCACTCTTCTTCAAATCTTGCTCACTGAGGCTATACCTGCTCACTTTGAAAGTGCTGTCTAAAATAAGCATTAAAGTGACTAGGTCTCTCACTGCTTCATCACTCGCGTTCATCCCAGTCGCAGCTTGAATATAACTCCTGTAGCATCGAATCTTATTCCATTCATGTACCCCGCGTTCCATTTTCTCCCAGCCCGCCTGCAAAAATCCTTTAGCCATCATTGCGCCCACCGTCGCGTAGTTCATACGAGAGTTGGGCTCCTCATAAAACATATGGCGACGTAATACAGAGGCAGAAAATACTATTACGTTCAGTTGCCTCACGTATCCTACGGTTCCTTCATACTGCCACTGCGAAAACTGCGTGTCATTGTCATCTGTGTCTTGTAGCTCGACGTACTCTTTCAGCAAGCTCGCCACGTTCCAGATGAAGGACTCGTTGAGGAAATGAAAGGCTGTGTCCGTAGGAACATCACCTCTTTCTTTTCCCAGCCACGTTCCCGTTGCCTTCATGGCATCAATGACCTCAAGCTTACTGGTACCAGGGAACCAAGATAAGTTCTCGATATGATCAAACATCGATCGTCGAATATTCGCTTCTATCACTTTCATCTCAGCCTCCGCACCGTCTGGCTGGAAGTGGTTGGAGACGTACTGGAAGTATGCTCGGCGAAAATGTTGACTCGTTAGTCGTAGGCACTCTCTCTGTTCGCCCGTACCATAACGACGGTAGCGGGCATTGTAGTCATGAACCAGAATATTGGACATTGCAAGAAGGTAGAGGTAAGGATTCCTTTCGGAAGGAGTCAGGCGCGAGAGTTCTTGGAGCACAGCTCGAATTGTCTCAACGTACTTAACATGAATGTTACTGTGTGCGAGGTCATGTCCATAGAAGGGGGCTTCCTTTACGGTTTGCTCCAGAACGTTCGTAGGGACGCCGATGTTCAACCGATCCATGGTTACGGTCTCAAAGGTGCTGTTTCTGACCTGGTCGTAAATTAAACGAAACTTGTCGTCTATGTTTGCAGTATTTTCTCCCATGCTGATGTTGGATACTTGAAGTACTTCTGTCACGTATTCTTTAAGAGTGCGGCCGATGGGTTGATTGTAAATTTTGAGGAGACTGGGGCCAACATCAAGACACAAGTGAATAGACGACCTCCTCCGGTAAGTAAGTTTGAACGCACTGGGGGCCCCTTTGATAGCTAAACTGATGATTGCGGGGTAAATGTCCTCCAGCGTCTTCGCTGTCTTCCAAAGACGAAGGTCGACTCTGAGCACCTTCGAGACTTCGGTTAAAACCTGCCGCAAAGATTTCCCTTCGAGAATGAATTTGTAGCAGCTCTTGTAAAAAACTGACATCGCTTGGAGCGCATCTCTGTGGATGGGATTGTCCTTGACTCCTTCCAACAGGTCGTACATTTGGAATCTGAGATGGTATAACAGTTCGTCCATGTACGCTTTGTGGAATCGTGTTGGTTTCAGCCACCTGAATAGAATACGCAAACAATGTCCTGAATACAATGTCCTGGGAGTCTGAGCCTATGCCTCCGATTGCATAATACTCCTAATAAACGCTACTGAGCTGCGTTCGAGGGAGAAAACCGTCTTTTACCCTTTACTCTCCTTACCATCCTTATACCGGGTAATATGAAACTCCTGCATGCTAACTCCTGCATGGGCAGCATAGCGCAATGGCAGACACGTCACGGATGATGCGTACAGTCACACGCACCTGCTGCAGACGTGACTGTGGAAGTCAGTACAAGGGTCTACATTCGGGTCGACGACTTCCAACAAAAACTCCTCCGCATCGTAGCAGCTTCGCGAGAATCCACACCAATGACCAGCAGCTTCAAGCTGTTGCCGGCGTGGGGGACCGTTCAGGACTAAGATGACGACGACGCTGAGGATAATGGTGGCAACGATCGCAAAAACAGAGAAAATGCCCCTATGACTACGGTTCCTTGTGGGCTCCTTGGTAGTGGCTATAAGATCTGTAAGATAAAAGGGACTGTTGGTTCAGCCAGGCCCCGTTGGAACCAACTGCCTGGGTGGCCTCCGCCGCACGCTATAGTAAGGTCACTGAATGGTCAAAAAACACTGTCATAGTAAGCGAGCTGATAATGTAATCGGGAATTTAACATGGAGGGGTTATTTCGACAAACATTTGAACAACCCCAATAACATTCTTGGGTACGCCCTTGGCTACAGTCCATAATGTGATGGTGCGGATTTGTCAGAGTATTTCGAGAACCCCATAATCTCCCCACAACACGCGCATACTGTGCAGAAGTCCAACGGTCTCAAGCACCGCCCAAAAGACAAAGCCTGCAATAATGTGAGGATCTGCTGGCCGACAACAACAAAGGAAGAATATCTACACAGGGTAACACAAAATAAAATTTTCACCTACAGCTTTGAGGGCAAATATTATGATTAACTCAGACAACCGCGGTATGTTTCTTACGTGGCCCCATCTTTTCAGATTCAGCATCCGTCCGAAGTCCATCGCTGCTCACTGCACCATCCTCCGCCTCTCTAAAGCCGCTCTTTTGACCTCGACGAAGCTGCGCAACCAAGAAGAAGAGATACCTTGAAGGTACTTGAGCCGTGTCGTCGTTAGTAACGATGGGTTCTTCGCGTACATCCGCCACCGCTGTCGTCAAGGTACTTGGGCTCATTGTTGGTGAACACATAGTTCCTGTAGTAGCTATGCTCTTGCTGCTCTTCTTGCCATTGGCGTTTGGTGAAGGAGTGCCCCTGGTGCTCTTTTCTTTCCGCTTCTCTGTCTTCGCCCCGTTCATTGAGGGAGTCTTCTTCTTCAGCATTCACCTGTCTGGCAAGCAGCCTCAATGTTCCTGGTCTTCTTCTTCCTCAACCTCCATGGCCATTAGTCAGATAGGCGATGGGCCAGGTCTTGACTGGAATGTAATGTTTCAGCCGAACTTCAGAGCCGCCCAGATGCAAACATAAGAGATAGCAGGGAGCTGATGAGATGGGAATCGCATAGTCCGTTATGGGAACGACCGAATGAAAGAATGACTGTCAGGGTAATGGGGATCCCATGATTGCGAATAGTGCTGAAAAGATTTTGACGCCAGATGTTGTATAGAGGGCAGTCCAAGATGAAGTGAAGCTCAGTGCCACAGTGATCACAATAGGGGCAGTCACGGTAGCCACTACGATGAGAATAGAAGTTGAGGGGGAGAGCCAGGCACCTCAGACGTGTCAGCATTACTTCTTGATATCGGGATGGACAGTTTTTCGGAGCCCGTGGGAAAGTGAGGTGCTGGTACCTGTCGCGAGGCGTTGTGCGGTAAGACAAGATCTGCATACACCGATATCGTGCACGAACGATTTCAGGTTCCGGACACCAGAGAGCAATTTTCGCCAAGCGATCAGCGGCCTCGTTGAGGGGGATACCGCGGTGGCCCGGGACCCAAGAGAAAGTAATACTCTTTAAGCGCATCAGGCGATTTCGTCGGAGGATGCCCAAGTCTGGATGACGTGTGCACTTGTGAAGGAGGCCACAACTGAGAGGGAATCGGTGAGAACAATGACGTCCTCCCAAACTCGCGGGACCTGTCGAAGGCCGAGGTCGATTGCCAAAAGCTCAGCTTCACAGACAGGGGTGAAGCCAGGAACGCGAATAGGGATGGGGCTATCCAGCGCAGGAATATAGATGCCAGCGCCCGCATTTTTGTCCATGACTGAAGCGTCGATGGCGATGACCAGGCAGTGAGGTCTACTCACCAAGAACTTCTCGACTGAGGCGATGCGGGAGGAAGTGGGTAGCATACGTACGCCGCACTCAAAGATGTCGATCTCTGCAACCCATGCTAGGGTGGGCGCAAGAGATGGCTTGAGATCCCAAAGGGACACGCCTAACGGCGCCAGCCACTGCTCCACTGACGAGATTTGGGAAGTGTTGCGCACGCTCCAATGGTTACGGAGCATGTCACGTGTCACCTGTAGTGCAGTACACAGTTGGATTCCAAGGGGGTGAGAGTAGGTACGGAGGAAGGTGGAAACAGTGATGTACAGGAGGCGAGAGTTAAAAGTCGCGTAGGTGGGCAGACCAAGACATAGGCGCAGAGCGCGGCGCTCCATTGTGTAGAGTTTGGCAAGACGGAAGTCCCGCAGCTGTGAGAAAAGGACGCAGTCGAATTCCAGGATAGGGTGGATACACGTAATCTACAGATAAATAAGTGCATCCCTCCGCATACCAATTCTTGGGCTCGCATTTGCCTTGAAGGACACAGTTTGAAGAGAGGGAGAAGGACGTTTCGGGTTTCTCACGATGGAGGAGGAGAGGGCGGAGGAGGGAGTGGACATTTTTCCAGCATTTCATTTATAAAGCGTTTTGCCTTGTGGAGTAACTGACCTGTACATCGAAGCGTAGCATACCGTAACTACGCTGCGTCACGTACGTCAGCCTAGACCAGGACAACGAGGACAAAGATTCCCCTAATTGGCAACAGCCCGTTTCTAGTTTTCCCATACCCATGCTAAGACGTGACCAAACGACGTCGTGGCTAATGGCCAGAAAGGAGAAGGCAGAAGAAGATGAAGAAGGAAAGGCGGTCTTTGTGCAGTCCCGTCGCAGGACCCCCTTCACTCTCGCAATCATTCTCTCATTTGGAAGGTGTAACACCTTAGGGCACTGCGAAAAGGATATCGAAGGCGCTCTGAACCATTTCATAATGGCAACAGCCCGTTTCTAATTTTTCCCATGCCCATGTTGTGCCATGGCCAAACGCCGTCCTGTTTAATGGTCAAAAAGAAGAAGACGCGCATAGTATCGGAATGCACATTCCTCCACCATTAGCCACTGACGTGAAACCACCAAGCATCGCGACGAGCAGAAAACGGGCCAAACCGCTCGCGTCAGATTTCTCGCCCGCCAGCAGGTGCGTGGAATACCAGACATTTCTGTACGACGCTTACGCTCTTCAATGCCAGCATCTCGATGAAGGGCAGCTGTTTCGACTCCTCACTTTACTTCTTAAATATAAATTCCTGCTGAAGCAATGAAATACTGTATAAGTCATAATTTTCGCAAGGAACTAATTTTCGCGAAATTCGCGTGCGCTCTTTTTTTCGCGAATTTAAAATCCCGCGAAATATTCCAAGGAATAACAGGAAGGTATAATATGAGGAAGGATACCAGGAAGGAATAAGGCCGAGGACGCTGAGACATCTTATGTACGCGGTTTATTACACTCTTATACTGCAGTTTCAGTCCTACTCCGCGAATGAAATGGGTTAAGTACTTGTCGAGAGTTGTCCTTTTGTTAGTTCAAGGTGAAAAGCCCCAAAGACGCCTCGTGCGGGGTCGACCCACGGTGCCATCGCGAATTCAAAGTTCCGCGAATAATTGCCTGATGCTGGCTCCTCGCAATTTCGCGAATTATTAAGCCCGCGAATTTAACCACTTATACAGTATTACGAAAATTTATTAGTAATGTCATATTTCCCTTGTATAGTGTTACCCCGAAAGCGAAAGAAGCGACCGGTGGATCTTCAGCAGTACTGACGTTGTTCTTATCTGCTGTGGTGATTGGAATTGTATCTGTTTTTGTGTACAACAAGACCAACCGAAAGCCAACAGTAGTGGAGAGGTCTCCCCAGGTGGGACCTTCCCCTGTCTGCAACTTCGTGCGCTGGGCAGCCCTAACTGGGACTCCACAATGCAGGCTCGTGCCAAGGTAAGGACGCTCAGCAAAATCCATTTGCTGAGATTACTGTCACTGTACCGATCATCTCCGCAGACGAATATTCGGCAAAAATGGGACGGTGGCAGATGCTGCTGTGGCCACCATGCTCTGCGACTGCGTCGTCCTACCGCATGCTTGCGGCCTTGGGGGAGGATTCGTAGCCATTTACTACAACAGGTACGTTGCAGTTTTGTTGTCGTGAGACCTCATTCCCAAAAAGAGGGACGATTTAATATCTATCGTATTTTACATAGAGCAAATAAGTCCGTAAAGACAATCAATGCTCAAAGCGTGGCCCCAAGGGCAGCATTGAAGGACGGGTACAAAGGTCAAAAACCGAACGGCACTGGTGAGTGGCAACTTTGAGTTGGTTTCAGCTTTTGCGCATTACACTGTATAGTTAAGCCGCCGATACTCCTACTACGATTACTCCATTGGCTACCACAGCGCTTTGAAGAGCTTTGAGCACAAAACCAAAGAAAATAAATGCAGCAGTTTGTATATCTAGTTCTCTCGATGACAGAATTGTCGTTGACGACCAAACTGAAGACAATTCCGTCATTTTAATAGCCCTTAATTGTCCATCCATTATGTCAGGCGGCCTGGCAATTGGAGTTCCAGGCGAACTGAAAGGATACCGAAAACTGCTGGAAAAAGTCGGCTCAAATTTACCCTGGGCAGAGCTGTTTGAAGACGCTATTTCTCTGGCAGAAAATGGTGTCCCGGCGCACGATGACTTGGTGGCCGGGCTGCAGACGTTGGACTGGAAAAGTGCACCGCACTTGAAGTTAGTGTCTGACATCGTCGTTTTACGCAAAGGCTCTCGTGTTCCTAAATGTCGGCAATAATAGCAGTCGTACAGTACACATTGCGCGAGTAATGTAGCATATTGTGTCATGTAGGCAATGGTTCCAGACTAACTTGACCGGCAAAATGCTTGGAACAAATGACGTATTCTTCAACCAGATCCTTGGGAATAGCTTGCGGGCTATTGCCAAGAGCAACTACCAAGAACTCTACAGAGGAACTCTCTCTAAAGCCATGCTTCAGGACCTGACTATTTCTGGTAGGTCTTCTGAACACAATATTCCATTACTGTTATTCAGTTTCCAAGTTGTGCAAGATCAGTTGTAGCCACAGCAGTCATTGGAGTGTAGAAAGGAAAAAAGTTTCATCTGGAAACACTGACTCTTGGGGAAATTAGTTCGAGATGTTTGGGCCATATTTGCAAAATCTCGGCTTCAAGCTTCCTTATTCATGTACAGTAACAGTACAGCAACCTTCTTCTTATTCTTCTGCTTCCACCTGTGTGGCCATTAGCCACGGTGGCATTTGGCCACGGATTAGCGTAGGTATTGGTAAATTAGAAGCAAGCTGTTGGCTATTGTGAAGTGGTACAGAGAGCTTTCGATATCTTTTTCACAGTGCCCTAGATGGTAGCTTTCCAATTTTTACTTTTTTGTCTTTCTCAGGGAGTTTAATAACAGAAGCCGACCTTGCAGGCTATACGGTTGAACTTTCAGCTCCTTACAAGACAGAGCTTACAGATGGTTTCAATGTGTGGTCCACCCCTCTGCCGACTGGGGGCTTGCTGTCTAGTTACGCCCTGGCAATCCTCGATGAATTCCGAGAAAATTCGACAGACCTTACCGACGATGGCCTCACAGCTCACCGCATGATTGAAGCTTTTAAATTTGCTTCCGCCCTCCGAGCGCAACTCGGCGATCCGCTTCTTGATGTCAGTCAGGTATAGCCTCGTTGAAGAGTCTCACTTGCCCCTGCGTTGTGCTGGGATAGTTTCCCTTTTCACAGATAACGAATAATGCCACACGCATGGATCAGGCGCGAGCAGCTGCGGCCAAAATTAAAAACGGACCGTACAAAGACCTGAGCGAGTACGGTCACGTGTCCGGTCACATGAAAGACCATGGTTCTAGGCAGGTCTCAATCTGGGCTCCGTCCGGAGATGCCATCGTGCTCATCAGTTCTCTTAGCAGGGAGTGAGTAAACTTCTTGCCGGCCACGCGAGGCAAGAAATGGCCTTTCTGTGCTATTCATTTGTCAGAGAAAGCAAGCTTTCATGCTACATGTGCTTGTGTCCATAACATTTTTGAGACAGAATTAGCTCATCTTCTCACTGATATAATTTGCCAATTGATCTGCCAATTTAAAGCCAATACAAGTGAGCTCATCTTCATCCTTACAGTTTTGGATCCCTCGTACTGTCCCCATCGACTGGCATCCTCTTGAACAGTGCTGTTCACCTGTTTGATGACAGTGCCGAGTTCACCAACCCCAGTCAGTCGGTTTCAAGACACCAACCCAAGAAGAGACCCTTCACCTCAAGATGTCCGACAGTGGTGACCAACAAATCTGGAGACCTAGTGATGATAGCCGGTGCGACGGGTGGTCCGGTGGCGACTACAGGAATGG
This sequence comes from Ornithodoros moubata, assembly GCA_029532675.1. Lineage (NCBI taxonomy): Eukaryota > Metazoa > Arthropoda > Arachnida > Ixodida > Argasidae > Ornithodoros > Ornithodoros moubata. Next base: position 798 of record JARGYV010119717.1, on the reverse strand, counting down.
TTCAGGTCGGTGAACCCTTCACACCCTCGTTTCCTGTTAGAGAGAGACGGCCCGGCAGGTACGTGTACTTCTGGTACACGTTTATTCTTGGCGGCTAGACCAGACCTTCAGAGACTGAACGAGTGGCAAAGGTACTTTCCAGAACATGTAGTCAGGCTTACTTCGCGTGGAGTGCAGCGACGTGCAGCGGTCTTCCTATTCACCGGCTGCTACAGTGTGCCGGCAGGGGAACAAAGCTAAACTGTTTAAGGCCGGTACCTTTCGTAGGTCGCTGCACGTGCATTGTGGATGCATTATACGATGAAGGAGGCTGTGGACGCTGGTAGGATTCACAGTCAGCTGTTCCCAATGTCCACCTTTGGGGAACCGACAGTATATCAGGTACGAGGATTCAGTAATATCATTGCCTGTCTTCTTACTTATACGCCTTCCATAGGACATTGTAGAAGACCTAAAGTCCCGTGGCCATGACTACAAGGTCCTGCCATGGACGGGCACAGTGCAAGGCGTCATTCGCACGGCTGGAAACCGTCTCTCTGCTGCGCTTGACTATCGCAGAGGGCCCGGTGGTTGCGATGGCGACTGATTCACCCTATGTCTCATATGGGAGCCCCAGTAAAGGCAATTCGTATCGACCTTGAAAACATTTATTCCACATCACTTGATGGCCGTGGAGGCGGCTGAACGCGTGTACGGGTACATCACGACAGCGGGAAGAATCGCGATGAAATCGCGAGAGCTTGTGGGGGAGGTAAACATTGTTACTGGCACCGTGTGTCGGGAGATTTCCAGCGCACG
>JARGYV010119716.1:0-11181 GCA_029532675.1 Ornithodoros moubata | reverse complement strand
AGTAACAATGTTTACCTCCCCCACATTGCTACCGTCCTCGACCGGGATCGAACCCGCGATCTTGAGCGCAGAAGCCAGGCACGTTACCTCTGCGTGCCGAGGGCGGCTTTACTCGCGCACATATAAGGCAATAATGATAAGAGGAATCTCCACTGTCTGTCAGTGAGGGAGGCTGCTGCCCCACTATAATAAAGTGGTTTATTAACTTCCTTTTATTCTACTGTTTCCTCTGCCCTGAGAGTTAGAGAAGATTCCTACTACTCCGAGAAGATTCCTACGGCTTGAGCCTGGAAAAGACAAAATCAAAGATAAAATTTACCATCTGAGCCTCTTTTACTCTGCCGGTTTGTTCGCGAAGCTCTTTAGACAGCGGATTGCTCGGGACCCTCATATTCACGACACATCACACGTTTCACACACAACGTGGAAACAGTGGAACATCTGACTAGCTAAGAGGGTAGACAGACGACTGTGCTGCTAGCGCCACATCACTGTATATGACGTGAATTGCTTTGAAAGCGCAGCTACGAATTTGACGGGACACCGCCAGCTCAACGGGCATCCACCCCTGACCTTTTACAAATGAGCAGTGCCGCTCTTTTCTGTCGCTAAGATGGCGGTTCGCATAGGGCAGACACCCTTCGCATGTAGACAAACTTCTGCATCAACCTGTACGAGCTTTCTGGCTGCTGTCGGTGCGGCCTCCCGCTGCTGTCCACGCATACATTAGAATGCATTCACGGGTTGCTGTATGTAAGGCGCATAGGAAGCTTCATGCATACAAATGGCGAAAGCAGCATATATGCGATTTCTGCCCTGCTTGAAATTCGGGTTTGTCTTCATAAAAGAGCACATATGTGAGCTCAATGCTTTACATATGCTCAGGTTTCCGTAGACGATAAAGTGAACACGTCCGTTTTCGATCCACAAATGTGCCCTAAAGTCTCTAAAGAAGAAGCTGTACCTGCCGACACTCGACACTCATCAAGGTTTGTCACTTCAGGTACGCTAAATGATAATTTGTTCGGTCATGCGCAATAATAATCATTTTTAGGACTACCAGTCTCATGTGCTTTCCTGTTCCAAGTCGTGTACCTATCAATGCAGCAGTGTCGGTATGGCAGAATAATGACCCCAGCTGGCGCGCTAATCAAACTCGAGGCCTAAAGCAGACGTGACGAAGCAATCCTGTTTAGCGCCGGCATTTCCGAATTACTTCTCTCTAGGATACAGCCTTAATTCTGTAAGCAGTCATCTGCTCACAGAGTCTGCGCGCACTCCCTTCTCACAAATCGGCTACCAGGTATATAGGCACGGAGTCGGTTGGCGAGAGCGCGTCCAGAGCAATAAACCCTTGGAGACCCGTATGCCGGCAATTGCCTCGTAAAGTCGCTATACTGTGCATGTCCAAACGGAGTACACATAGTGGACACCTAGCGCTGGACACCTAGTCTTTAAGACGAGAACTCGCGGACGGGTACCAAAATTCGGCCGATAAAATCCGGACGGTCTAGTTGCACTTCACGTCTCACGAGGCATAGTAAGGTCCTTTTTTGAAATTTTTTCCCCTCTTTTTTGCCTTATCAGACCAGTGCTACACCGTGCGAACAACAACGAGCTTAGGTGACATGGCCGTTCCAAATGGAAAATCTGCGTTCTTGTGATCGTATATCAAAGCAATGTCCTTGAGACACATTTGAGACAGTTTAGAGCTGGCTGTAGTGAACCTTGCTAACGGCAGGCAGCATCGGGGTTAACGTAATGCGTCCTGGGCCAACTTCGAAAGACATCTGTGCAGGCACACTCCTTTAACCGTAAAGGAAATGCCAGGAACGTACAACATCGAAAAAGAGTTCGATCCTGTGACCTCCCAGTCTTTGGCACGTGCCGAGGAGCGAGCGTTTTGCCCACTCGGCCATACTGGTCATCATCTGACGACACACTATCCCTGTTTTCTAGAGGATATGCAAATTTTGGAGCAGAGCAACGCATCGCTGATTTTTAATGAATTTTCGTCACTCTGATCTTGAATGTGTGGCAGCTCATGCGATGTAGAGGCCATTACTGTAAAACCCTATATGCGTAATCTTGAAAATAGACGCATTGTACTGCCGGGTCTGCCTAGACGCCCTCGTGGATAGAAGATAATTAGACTTCAATCAGCGGGGAAAGAAAAACAAAGTGACAACTTCTTGCGTAAATGCCGTTAACTTTTGTCTTGTTGTATCCTCTTTTAAACATTTTTCTAAACACAATCTATCGACGCAATCTTGACTGATTTGGGAAATGAATCGGGAGCCACCAACATTACCGAAACGAAAGTGAGCACCTTCCGTAGAGTTCGCACTTAAAATATTTGAAACGCATGTCTTATTGGCGGACAGTAGCTCCATCTACTGCGAGTGCAAAGTCGGCATTGAAAAAAGACCAGCAATATGACATGCTGACGATGAAGCGTCGGGTTTCATTACCACCCAAATCAAGAACGTAGGCCATGAGAAATGATAGCCATTAATAAGATACATCGCAGCCAATCTCCAGTGGCCAAAAATTTTAAATTTAAATGTCTCGGTTCCGACAGCGAAGACTGCCTAAGCCGATAACGTTTTAAGATAGCCAACTTATTCTGTACCACGTCGACCGACCCGTAAATTAAATAAACTTCGCATTTCACGAAAAACGTTGTCTGCGGGTGTCGTAAGGCACAGAGGAAAAGGGAAGAGATCATTTTACGTTACGCAGTGTAGGGTGGCAAGGAATAAAGAACCAGCGAAAACGTTGCGTGAGAATGAAAGTCCGTCGCCTAGAAGTATATTACTTCTGGCCGACAGGATTTTTACCCGAATTTTTCTTCTTTTTTATTTCGCAAATACCGATTTCGGGAACTTTATGAGCGTTTTGTCTCGAACCACTCGTGGACGAAGAACGATTGATTTGTAATTAGAAGTTTTCTGCTTATATGTATATATATATATATAAAATGAAAAGGAAGCAGGTCTTTTGTGCTGGCGCGATAACTGCTGCCACTTCTATGTCTCGAGCCTTTCTTGTTTCTCGGAGATGAAAAGCTCTTTGTTATTCTGCGTCGATAATGGGCGCAGAAGTAGTGGATGGGACAGTCACCAAACTGCAGGTTGAAGCCGGCGAAATGGCGTACTGTAGGACATTCTACAGCGATAGGAAGGTGTAGAGAATTCCCGGACCAATACTCCGCGTAGTAGAAACACAGATTAAGTGAAGCGTAAAACCTGTTCTGTTTTCACCGTTCAGTGATATGTGGGAATCTATCTGCGGTCTAATCCCGTTGATAAAATAAATATCCCACCAAAGCGGATTTCCAGTCACGTCGTCTTCGTGCGTGCCTTTTTGCGTTTGAAGGAAGGACGTGTTTTTTTTTCTGAAACGTAACAAGCCCTCCCTATGCGCTTTGAGCGACAGCGTCCCGGATTTGAATAGAAATCCGCATAATATATCTTTAGGAACTGCGGGTATTCCCGTGTTTGCCTTTCATTCCATGAGGCCAACCGGGGCTCTTTCCGTGCTTTAGCTGATTTCGTATTTGCTATGCACGATTACTGGATTATTCATTGAGAAGTAGCGACGTCTCTTCCCTCGCCCTCCTTCATTTTCACTCTCCACACCATCTTCCCATCATGGTCTTCCCAATCGGTGTCGCACACGCAAACGCGGTAATTCTACCCTCAACCTCCTTCATTTTCGCTTTATCACCATCCGCCCGTTATGACCTACCCAGTCGGCGCATCAAAGACTGTTGCTACGTCTGAACTAATCCAGGGGCTTTAGTAAAACCCCTACACGGAGTTTTCGAATTGGTGAAACTCAAAACGTCAGTTTTACCGAACCATGTACGCCGATGCTACGCCCATTCTACGCCATCAGCTTTGAGGTTTCGCCGGCTCTGGGCGATAGATCTCCCCTAGAAATGTACCTCTCTTGCCTCCTGAACGGCACTTCGGCACATGGGCTCTGACCAGGATTACAGTATGCACAAAGCACTCACCGAAAGCCGGCTGCTGTTATTGTCCAAGCAGATTCACTTCCTGAAATCTTGGCCATCTCTCTTTTGCTCTCTCAACTTCTCACGCGGTCTGCAACCATCCCATACAGCACAATGTACTGAAGCCGGGTGCATTAGTGGTGGACAGATTGATCCAGCTTGCTTTGGTAGGTCACGACACGTCAGAGAAGCCGCTACAGACAGATGAGACAACTCAGGAGCACCCCTAACGCACCTGACATTCAAGCATTCGTAAACGTCCTTTGCTTGTTGCCGGACAGAAACGCACAAGAACGGTGTATGCGCGTTTTAGAATCTAATGTCGACTTTATCTGACGGGCTGTCACTTCACATTCTACAAACGTTGCTTATCAGCTCAGCTGCAGCGCTGTCATTGATTTGAGCGGATTCGCGAGGAAAGCACAAGGGGGACACAATGAAAAAGAGAGAGAGAGAGAGAGGTAAGGGAAGTCCCTGGTAAAGGTTGCCAGATGCAGAGCTCAAACCCACATCTCCTGGATTCCAGCGATGTAAGACCGCGTTCTTGCGGCTGGCCTCCAAAGGGCAAAAAGCCACAGCTCACTATTCGTGGGAGACGACGTTTATACCAAGCTACGCTACGCTACAGCCCAGAAGTTGTGCGAGGTGCTATGATAGTAAGCGAGCGTGACATGATTTTCAGGCACAACCTTTTGGTGTGTGAAAGTGCCAACGATTCTTCAGTCAGGCCATCATTAGCACGGACTAGCATAGACTCAGAATTGCCTGCATTCTGTAAACGTATAATCTGAAGGTTTCAGAGGAAAGCAGGTGGTGCACACACGACGTCAAAGGGCGCTAAAGAGCAGACCTCGATTTTTTTTTGTTAAGAATGTGTTTATTATCACAAAATTGTCGGATTAATCACGATTTAATAATAATATTTGTTTCACGAGAGAAAGAAAAGGTTATAAAAAGACAATACTTGTGTATGCGACATGGCTCTTAATCTAAAATGTCATGCGCTGTATCTCCTTAGTATCTCTCGTCCACAGTATATCGCGCAGAGCTTGTGTACTTTTTACGCTCCACTTCACTCATCTGCACTCAGGGACAAATTATGCAATTTTTTTCCAAGCCTGCCTCTACGATCAAATACTGTTTCTTCTGTGATCTTTTTCAGTCGTCCATAGCAAAGAGCTGAGTTATAGCGGGCAACATGCTGCTTCCCAGCTTTATGAGAGCCACCATTACAAAGAAAATTCTTTCCACCGTTGTACCGAGACAGGCATGCACCGTCAGAGAAAGAGAGAAAAGTAGCCCTTATTGGAGACGATAGGTATTGTGAGCAACAAGAAGAGAGAAAAAATAATAATAATCTCGAATCCATGCAAAAATATTCATCTTTTCTATATACAGAATATAGAGTGGTGCATCTCTCGCGCGTGGCTGGAGGCGGAAAGGCGTGAAAAGGAAATATTGAAATGAAATAAGCATCTCGGTAAAAATGCAAGCCTTTCAGTGTATGAAGGGCCTCTCCCTGTCCTTGGCAGGGATATACCAAGTCTTTTGCTGAGTAGATCCCCTTGGTTTACTTTGTTCGTTCGAGCTTTTCATAGTCGAAATGGAATAGTATAATGGGTGTGCTCCGTACGCGTGATGTTCTTTGGAATGCGTCTGCCGGGTCTCTCAGTTTTGCATGCAGGGCAAAGGGAAGAAGAGGGTGTTGGCTTCTCAGATGCACATCTCGGTTCGGGGCCTTAGGGGTGCATGCCCGAAGTTTCGGTGCCCAGTACGTAGCGGTTGTTAGTCAACGGTGAGATTTGTGGGGACTATCGTATTTCGTTTAGAAGAGAATCAGATATTTTTGTTAAAGTGTGACTATTTATGTTGTTCAGCAGATGAGGTTTTCTACAGGGTGCCACAGATTTAAAAATAAAGTCAACACCTCCAACAACAGAAGACAACTTTTCTTTTGCTGATAGCGGAACACATCCACGGATCGTATCTACAACTCCGACCTATATAGTATAAGTCGACTTTCGACGGCGCCGCCGTCGAAACGTCGACTTTTAAATTCCTACAATCTTCCCCTAATAAACGTTTTTTTCTATTACTCCCACACATACTGCTGTCCGCGTTTCATTTTTCTATTTGCTTATACATATATACACTATATATTTGGTGCTGTAAACCATCACCCAAGGCAATGAGGTCATGTCCGTCGGAGATACTACAGCCTTTTGCCCAAGAAGGAAAAATGGGAACATTCTTTACTGCGCAATTTCAGCGCTGAGGTTCCGTTGGGCCTCATTTCCATAGCAGACAGAAACTGTTCGTGTCGTGAAGCACAGATACATTTCGGCGTCGCTAATAGCTGGGATAGCTTTCGGCTACGACGGTCTTCAATTATGCTCTCTCCTTTTCTTTTTTCTAGTTTTTCCTAAAACTCGCTAATTACCAGATTTTAGTTAATTAGTCATAGAACACAGATGCGATCGGCTAGGAAAGGTGCCCGCAAGGCCAGCTATGTTAGACGGCCAAACGGAATATCTGGGGTTCTCACAGTTTTTTTTTTTTTTTATCTGAAGCGTCAAAAAAGACACCCTGTATAAGGTAACTCCCACTACATACTTTGCGTGTTGATTTTTGTTTTTAAGAGATTCAAACCTGCTACTATAGTGCAATCAGGAAGCAAATAAACTGGTTATATCAATCCAAGCTGAAGAAGGGGCGCGGGGCACGAAGAAGAGCACAACCACAACAAAGTGTCAAACCCAGCTCTGCTGCACAGATTTGTTTGGCACTTTGCTGTAGTTGCCTTCGCGTCCCTAGAGCTGCTGAAACGCGCATAGTATCGCCCAGTTCACTGAATTGCCCGTAGGAGCGCTCCATTGGAGAGAAACAATCCTGCACAAAGTGGCAATGCTCATCCTCAAACAATAAGTTCGACAGAGAAACCGATACTGTAAGCAGACTATGCGAAGATAACGTACAAAATAGTTATGAACCTAAAGTAACAAGTCGTATGTCCGCTTCATTGCAGCTCAGTTTCATCGGTCGGACGGGACCATTTCATTTGGACGGCACTGGTAGGAGAGTGAACATCACGCTGCACGTGGTACAGCTCAAACGGTCCGGCCTCATTTCGGTAAGGGAATGAACTCGGCTCTAATCGGCTAATTATCATCCTGAGTGCTTTCTGTCGCAGTGGCTAACCGCCAAGTTTTATCTACTTAGCATAATTTGCACATTAGGTTCAGTCACATGCGCCCTCTGAAGTTCAACACAGGCCCGCAGAAAGCGACAGATCAAATGACTTAATCAGACGATACAAGAAGTAGTTACTGTCCACTGTAGACATAGAAACTGGAGGAAGCAAATAGCCTTAAACAGAACGTGAGGCTTTAAATTGGTCACTTCGTAAACTTTATTCACTAGTTAGAGTTTGCATGGGCTGCTAGGAGGATGTCTAGGAGCATGGGTTGCTTTAGCTTGCGACGTTAAAGTCTTCTTTTGTGTTATTTGCATCTCCGATCTTTCATACGACTATGTATTGCGAAACATTTCCATTTCCAGATAGGGACGTGGAATGCGCGACACGGATTAAACATCAGTTTCACCTACTCCATGGTTTACGAAGAAGTCCTTCAAAGTCTTCGAAACAAGACGCTTAAAATCACGACGCTCATTGTAAGCCCTATGAGTCTGTTTATCATGATTTGTTCTGTGTTATGACCACGAATTGTTCGCAAGACTGTCATTGTCAGTAACTTGGAAGAAAACAGCATAGCGATGTGTTCGACATCGTATGATTTCGAACTGACTCTCAACTCCAATGTCCAATTACAGAATCCTCCTTACCTGCTGCTCAAACCGTCAGCGGAGATGCTGAAAGGCAACGATCGCTTTGAAGGCTACTGTGTTGACCTGATTCGGGAGATCTCCAACATTTTGCACTTTAACTACGAGTTCCGCCTCGTACGCGATGGAGCCTACGGATCCAGAAACTCCAAGGGCGTGTGGAATGGCATGATACGAGAGCTCATCGACAGGGTAAATCCATTTCACGTCTCCACCTCGCCGTCTCGTGAGCACCACTCAGTTATGCATTTATGCATGTTTTTCTTCTTATTAAATTATGCTAGAAGATATCCGTGTTGCCGTCTGGGCAGTGTGAATAAATGTTCCTCCAGATATTTCGTCCGGACAGTACGTAGACATTCGATGACAAAATAACTGAAATTCGTTCACTGACATTTTAAAATTTTAGAATGTAGAGCCTCAAACGTTAACACCAGAAATGCGATATTTCCAGAAATATACTGTGTTCATAGGGTGTGTTCGTTTTACGTTGCATACTTATGTACCAATTTTAGGCAGACAACTGTCGAAGGCTGTGGCTTCAAAGCCGATAGCAATATAGCTTCCATCAGTATGCTATTATTGTGAAGAAGAGGGAAGACGTTCTACATAGTCCGCATCCTGCTCATGATGTGTAACGTTTTCAGTGACAGCTTCGTATTATTTACTCTATAGCCGAAAGCGGATGACGTGAATACATCCCACACTCTTTTCCATTTACGCGTGTAGATATACGTTTTCTGCCACATGCGAAGGATTCAAAAGGAAAAGGAAAAAAAAAAATCTTAACAGTAATAGCAAACAGCATCATTACGGAAACTCACAGCCGTTTTCTTGCCTCGAATCGCGGCATGGGTGTTCATCTATCAGTCATCTAGACGTCGGCAAAGACCTTATTGAGCCTCCTCCAGTGACGGTGGACTTATTGGATTGGATGAGCTCTCAGTACTCACGCAAGTCCTTTTATCAGCTTTCACGGTGGCTTCATTAAACGGACTTTCTGGTCTCAAGCGCACAACGGCTTTCACCGCAAGGAGGACTCAAAGACTAATCTTGCGCCTACTCCGTTATTATGCTTCACTTGCCAACAAGTAACGAGAGCGATCGTAGCTTGGGGGACATGTAGCTGTTATATTCCGTAGCCCAGTCGGAAACTGAAGACTGGATAAGCGGGTATACATAACATGCATATTTGCGAAATCCTTCCGTTTTCTTTTTTTCTTTTCTATCCATCCTGATGTTGTGGGATCTGCATCAGTGACTTCCAGATAAAACTGGAGCAACCGTAGCTTAAGTCCTTCCGTCATTACACTTCAAGAACATCGCGTCGTTCATTATTGCGCAGTGAAGGTAATAACCTAATCCAAACTAGTCTGAACTGCTTATTTCATCTGCTCTCGATTAATGCACCAACAGATAATGTAGCGCTGACCTGTTGACACGCTGTTTCCCCTCTGTATGCTACTGATCAGGAAGCAGACCTGGCTGTTGCTGACCTCACCATCTCGTACATGCGAGAAGAGGCTGTCGACTTCACGATGCCTTTTATGACCTTGGGCATCAGCATCTTGTTTCGGAAGTCCGAGCTGGAACAGACACTTCTGTTTTTCTTGACTCCACTCTCCGTAGACGTGTGGGTGTCCATGGCCATGGCCTACATCGGGATCAGCGTCCTCCTTTTCCTGGTCGCCCGGTTCAGCCCCAACGAATGGACTTCACCGCCGCCCTGCGAGCTGATCGGCGCCTCGGGCCCGATCCTCAAGAACCATTTCACTTTGCTCAACAGCCTCTGGTTCACCATTAGCGCCATCATGCAGCAGGGGTGTGATGCATCGCCGAGGTGAGTTTGAAATTCTCAGACTTGTCAAAGTTCGAATAGGCAGTGCATTCGCACTTCATGGTAGACTATATATCAGCGGTTTGTCTATTACTACAATATAACGTCTCTAGAACTCAATGCGGTAAGCATTCGACAGTTGCATAAAATCTTTGAGAAAGGGGAGAAGGCTCCAATATTTTTCACGCTTTCACAACTTGATTATGAAAACTATACACAACATGCAAGCATGCACTGAAACATTTTATTTCAAGTCCTCCAGAGTGTATATATCCTGTCGCCTGTCTCCCTTATAGGAGACTTTTGGAACCGAATGAGGAGTGCTCGACTTCATCCACAGCTCTAATAGGTTTGAGTGCGTTTCTTAATTGGATTGGTTATACGAATAGGGGAGGTGGATCTTCGGACAGCTTGACAATCATTTGGCGTTTACATCAACTGCACTTGGCGGGCTTATCAAAAGTTTAAAGGAGAAATGTTCAATGCACAGCGCGTTCATCTAACAACTGGATCAATCCAGCTACAACCGTGTCTCCTTTTTTTTTCTCTCTCTTATTTCATTTTACGGCTCATTACGGGAATGCGCTGTGTATAGTAGTTCCCGGTATCGCCTGCTGGAAACTAATAGGATTTAAGCTGCGAGCATTGCGCTTAACGACTTTTCAAAGTTTATTTCCTGAATGATTGATAAAAGAGGAAGTACGTATACCTGTGACTGAAATTACGAAGCTGGGAAGTGCAACTCGAGGATCGGCCGCTAGAATGAACAAAAAATGGAAAACGCCGTGAGGCCGCGTTGTACTTTATTGATGGGACAAATGGGCTACTAATACATGCCGATCCCGTTTCTTTGATCCAGAGTAGTACCCGCTTGCACTTTCGCAAACGCTCAATCATTTCTGGTACTTTTGATTGCTTCCAGAAAACCAATGACGACCCTATATATTCAGTTCCACTGCTCATTCAAATCTTATCACTTCGTGGCCATCCTGTCATCCTTCGATTTCATGCCTAGAGGCATCCTCCGATTTTTTCTTCTTCTGCCTTCTCCATTTTTCTTTTAATGCAGCCTCCCCTTTGATTTTCTTCATCTTCTTCCCACTGCCTGTTTTTCTCTTCGAAGCCTGTATGATAGGTTATTATGCAGTCAACCAGAGGCTTTTTCGTTCTGGAATTTCCCCTTTTACAAACGGCCACTTGCGGATAGTCGTGTACATACATATACAGTTTATGTATATGTACTACCCTCGTACTTGTCCTTCGGTTCGTGAATTCGTACTACATAAGGAAGTCGAACTGTGGTCAGGTAATGAGGGCAATGTTTCAACTGAAATCATAGATGAAAAGGCTAAGAATGAATTATGGCGTCGTCTTTCGAACATTCTCATTTATGGACACTATGTCTGAAGACGCCTACTATTCTAACCTTTTGTACTGTTCGCAGGATTGAATGTTCGCAACTCATTATAATATAAAAAAAAAA
>JARGYV010119699.1:29337-42132 GCA_029532675.1 Ornithodoros moubata | reverse complement strand
GGACATGATGCCTACCGTTCGCGTGTGGTCTCCGGTAATGGCGGCTGCCGACCGGAGCTCCGGACGGATACCGTCAGGGTACGATCAGTCGCGCATGCGCACTTGCCGCACCACGGCGACCGTAACATACCGTGCGCGAGAAACCGGTCTGTTAAAACTCCCTAATGCACGGAATGAGCGCCCGTATTTTTTCGCATAAGCCGCACAGTGGCTGTTGAGAAAAATATTCGAAACGGCATCACATGAGCAATGAATGAAGACCTGCTAAACAGAGACAGTACGTGATATATCTTCTACGTACAGAACGGCCCAGAAGAAGTCACTGAACAAGCCCTTGAAATGGCTCTAAATGCATTTTAGGAGTTTTCGTCAAAACTCGCAATTGTCCACGAGCTTTCGGGTACGATAAGGATCCTAAGGAATGGGTGCCTGCGAAGGGTTCTAAGCACGGAGGGAAGGTGAACAACTGAGAGGGACAAATAGCCGGCCGGGCCCTGATGCTTACCGAAGAGATAATGAATCTCATGAATTATACGGCACGCTGACGACTACCTTTAGCTCGTCCACAACGCCTCACAAAGGGACGCGTTGTTAGTCTCGCATCCTGAAAGCCACATTTTCTTCTTTTCCGCTCGAAATAAGTATCGACTTGTACCCACAAAACGTTATGTATTTCATCATAGGTAACCTAGAGTACTGGCAATACATAGGGAATGCTACTTGACGGCAACACATTGCGACAGCACATCTTACCGCTAAACAGATAAGACCACAAACACTTGGCTAGAGTCGTAAAGGTTAGTAACGTCACGTGGACTTAAAAATGCTTGAAACATGTCACCCAAAAGTTCCAGTCCGGTAAGTGTGTATATATGACGTAATTGAGGCTCGGGTGTGAACGAGGTCGTATACAAGTTCTCAGTCTTGTTTGCAACGTGAAGATATGGACGCTGTTACCAGCTGTATCTGATTAGTGTCCCAACTTTCCACACGAACGAATAAGCCACCAGCTTGCCTGTGTTTACGCTATTTTTTTCTAGCCCAATTTTTTTGCTCCCATACGAAATACTAGGATGGAAACTCCTAGGTATGGCAGAGAGCGAGCACTTCTGTTGCAACAATTAAATACAGGACATCATCCCGACAAAGTCGCTGTAAATTTCCTTTTCAGATCCCGAACACGTGCAAATTGATTACAGTATCGGCAAACGGGGTCAGTCCTTCAAACAACACCGTTTCTGACCGGTAAACAGCACTCACCCCACGATGTGGGGGTGCTCCCTGGCCAGGATCGGAAGGCGGTTAGTTGTCCGTCAAATCAATCAGCAGGGGAGTCGGCGGGAGTTCTGTCAGCAATGCGCACAATTATTGCTTGTATACGAAAAAAAATATGAACAAATTCTGTTTTGTGAACACTTAAACGAACCTGCTTAGAAATGGGAGAAGAATCCCACTTTGTTTTAGTCAATCTCACGAAATATGGAGCCAGTTACAATGACCCCCATGAATGTACCGTATGCAGGTATTCTCGCGCCGAGCGTCCCTATTGCTCCGCTCCTGCAAGCTCGCTTCCCTGCAGTATCCCACTGTAGCCTAAAGCTTAGGCGACGCACTACCGTGGATGCCAGGCCAGAGTGGCAGGCCAATTTTCAGTGGATTAGGTTTCAGGTTAGGTTAGGCCTTCCGTAAACCTCAAATAATAAGCTTACTACTTACAAGGGATACCTTTACAATATTCAGTCTGGAGACATAAACCACACAAACCAGCAGCGTTGTTCACACGCCGTCACCAACATCTTGTAATTCAAGATGTCGAAAAATAGTAAGGTAGGCTTTCCCTCAAGGCAGCAAAATAACCTTGTTTTTCTCAATAACTATTATTTTGTTTCAGAAGAAAATCGTGTGACATAATCCTCAACGTACGCGCGTTGTTTCATGTATTATAGGTCCCGTGACAACTCGGCGGTCAACTATTTGATTTTCATTTGCAGTGAAAGTCCCGACGGCAATAAATGACACGCATCAATCTTATCGCTTGAAATGCCGCCATTATTTTTTTAATTTAGCTTCGAAAATACCTTTCCTCTTACCGAATGCTTAGTCATGGGAGCCGCCATACTCTACCGGAAATGCGTAAACCCCACCCGCTGAGCGAAAACGGGCTCGCGCTATGGATTTCTGGCTACTGGTAGCTTGAGCGCGCGAATCACCTGTAGGTTCGTCTTAGAAACGTTTAGCAATGGCTTTAATTATTGATCAGAAAGAGTAGTCCATCAAAATTATTTGACAAATTAGAAATGAATTCAAATGATGTGAAAACCAGTACGGCAATACTACGTTATGTCGTCAGAGGGACAAGTGTACCAAAATAGCGTTGACGTCACAGAAGAAACAACCCGACCAATCGTCGCGAAACTTCGCACGAAGTTTTATATTTTACACCTTCAATATTCAAGCAAAAGAAAAATTTATCTCGGGGCCTCGAAGTCGAAAAAAGAAAAGAGGCGCGCGGCAAAACTTGAACGAAGTTTCGTACAATACACTGTCAGGCCTTATGAAGTATTGTATACTGCTTTGCTTTCACTTTTTATTTTTACACATACATTTATGACTTTTGACAGAACCAGAATTAAATGATGTTCATTCGTGATAAAGGCTACGTTAGATTTGTGGCATTGGGGACATATTGCTCATGTCGAGAATCGGCCCACATTCAACGCCCTGTGGTCGAAAATATGTACGCAAGGCGAAAAAGTAAAATGTGCTAACGTTGCAATCACCTCCTCCCTGTACTCTTGACTAGTGAAAAACCAAAAAATGGTTCGGCTGCTGAACTTTTATTTTTGTGCAGGAGTGAGTCTCTTCGCTGTGGCCGCTCACGAATTTGGACATTCGTTGGGCCTTTCCCATTCATCTATTCCTGGTTCTCTGATGTATCCTTATTATCAGGGAGACAAGGAGGAACTAACACTGCCCCACGATGACCTCATGGGCATTCAGAGGCTCTACGGTTAGTATTGGCAGCTTTCTACTTTTTGGGAAGTCAGCCCGTGGAACTAATATATATGGTTTTCCATGTTATGCGCATCAAGGCCTTTGTAAATATCACCCGGGAGGCACAAAGCCACCACACATACTGCACGAATAAAACATGTTCAATATTATAACAGTCACAGTACGCATTGAAGCGACGTTAAATCACAACTATTTATTTTTTTATTATGGCTTACTAATGAATATAGGTCTCGTTTACGATTAATTTTTAAAATATTGATCTGAGTACCAAGGGGCTCGACATGATTCTGACGCCTAACCCCTTCTGTGACTATTCCCCCATCAAATTAAGGAAAGAAAAACTTCAATTTCAAAAATTAAGTAACTGAAATGACAGTGACTGCTATCCACACTTCGCGAGTTTATCAACGACAATTCACCATCATCTTTTTGTAGGATCAAAGAACAACAACAGGTGGGCACCGATGATCCCAATCGTGCCAAGGACGACGACACGTCGACCGTTCACTGCGGGACGAGTGCCCCAGGGACGACCAGGAGGCAACCTTCCTCCACGCAAACAAGACACGGATTCCCCCCGACGGGTGCCGTCCACTCGTGACCACTATCCGGACAAATGTGACACCAGCATTGACGCCATTTCAGTCATACGTAGGGAAATGTTCGCATTCAGGGGCAAGGTGAGTGTATATTCACCACTCAGTCTCTGGTAGCAAGCAACACAGCATGCTTTATCAGAGGGAATCAGAGGTTGCCCCTGATTACAGTGTGCTGCTGGCTCCCGTGGCAAAAATCCTGCGGCATTAATTATGACAGGTGACTGCAAGGCTGACATTCAGCCTCTGTCCTGAGCAGGTCAAGTAGAGCACCACAATTCCTAATTTAGCCAGTGTCTCAGTATTACGCATTAAATATTAAATTTCCGAGACTTTTGTCTGGTTGCATTCACACGCTGATTGTATTGTTACTGCAGTACTTCTGGAGAGTGAACGAACGTGGACCTAACCCTGATCGTGCTGTGATGATCCGTCAATTCTGGCACCTTGGCGAGGAACTAGAGAAAATAGACGCAGTGTATGAGCGACCAGATGGGAAAATTGCCTTTTTCTCAGGTGAGTGTCACAGAGTACTGATGATGACACCATTTGACACCACATGCCTATCTTTGCAGGGAGGAAATACTGGTTGCTGGATGCCACCAACCCATTAAGGGGCTACCCACGTCCACTCACAGACCTGGGCCTGCCCTCGACTCTGAGTCACATAGATGCTGCAATGGTGTGGGGCCACAATGGGAAGACATACTTCTTCAGTGGAAACCAGTACTGGCGCTACGACGAGTACGAAAACAGTGTGGAGCCAGATTACCCGAGGCACATTCGTACGTGGAAGGGTGTGCCTCAGGACCTGGATGCTGCTTTCCAATGGACTGACGGTAATGATAAGGTTAACCTAACAGACAACATCTCATAGACTAGGAGGCAAAAAAGAAAACTAAAGCATTGGCATCTAAAGGCTTGCACATTACATACTCGGAAAGTATATACACGTCTTTGCACAGGAAATATAAGGTATAACCTTCCCCGAAGTTCTCAGCAAGCACCAGTGGCTTTTTAGGAAGAGGTGTTACGTCTGATCAGGAGTGCTAGAATTAAGGTGAGGGCAACAAATCCCTCCCAGATGCCTTCTATGGGTGCTGAGGAAGGAGTGTGCAATATTGCATATTTCTCGTTCACACGTCTTTCTTGAATGCTCAAGGTAAAAACAAAACAAAACAGGTTTGAGGTTCCCCGTCAGTAGGCTTTGCATACTCAATGAGGTAAAAAAATGAAGTGAATGAAAAGTAGCTAAGCATCACACTATGTGCTCCACTCTTCTTATACTCTGTGCATATAACTTTTGTATAGCTCTTCTCTTCTGACTCCCAACAAACTTTTCCTTTCAGGTCAAACCTACTTTTTCAAAGGCAGGAACTTCCGGCGGTTTAACGACCGCCTAATGTCTGTCTACAACCAGAGCAATGACATAGGTCAAGTGTGGTTCAACTGCCCGGTTTTACGGCATTCCTATGCGGACGGACACCACAGCGGCGGCATGCAATGGCTCAGTCTACCCTTTACTGTATTAGTTTCTGCCACATCTTTTGTCATCCTGTTGAGGAGACGGGCCCTGTAATGGTCGGTGGCTGTTTTCACATCTGCTCAGAGCCACCGACTAACTTTATATCCTGATAAGATATACTATAAAGCGCAGCAAAGTAAAACAATGCTGCCTGCTGAGTATGTGGGCTGTGCAGTCAGGAGCAACTGCCTGCCACAGAGAATATGGCATCCAGAGACATGCACAGAACAAACCAAAGACTCTACTTAAGGGTGATGTCTAGAAGCCTTTGTGCCACATGAAACGATGCTCCATATTCTATGTGATATGCTTACAACATTTTCTCCTATTTATATTTGTAAAAACCTTTCAACCATGATGGGGCAAAGGAGTAAACAAGTGCCATTGTTGTCAGTCTTTCTACATTCATGTTTCTTGTATACATTTGTTCACAGTGTAGAAATGTACTAGCGTGCACGTGGCTGGTAGGATTGCATTCAATGCCGTTCTCTCGGACCTCATTCAAAGCACACACAGGAAGATCCCACTGGTTATGCCATGCTGCTTTCAATAAGATATAGTAACTAAGTTTTCCCCTTCTTAAGTGCTGTACACAGCTACAAAATATCATGGAAGAATTCATTAATTCCTTACTCAGTTCATCAGTATTCTACTGCTAGGTATGTTTTACACGTGGACTGGCAAACATCCTTTTAATAAGGTTTATCAGTCTTCTGCTATATTTGCTACTGCCTTATGAATGAAAAGTCATTACAGGTGCATGTTAAATTCTTTCATTTGTAAATAGTGTTAATATACTTTTGCTTGTTTTAAAACCATTTTTGAAATGATGTGTACAGAGAGTGAGTCCAAGCTATTTATTGCGCACTTTTCTACCCAACCTAGTCAAGTCTTTCTGGGATACATCACGCTGCCTTCTTAAATAAGTCAGAAAAACAAATCAGATGACTTGATTATCACATCATGCACATCACAGTTACTCAGGTTATGCCTGTAGTGGTTGCCGTAAGGTAGTGAGCTGCTGTATGGGTTTACCAAAGGAAGAAGTGAGGCTGGGTTCTGTTGACGCCACCCAAAGGGTTTGGAATGTGCACTCAAAATGCTCGGCACCCATATTTGCCACTTTCTCCCTCCCTCTTTCTTTTTTTTTTTTCAATTTTACCCAGCGGTAAATTATGGATGCATGTGAAACCAACTGCCTTATCACGGTGTGCTACACTTTGTGACACAATCTTACTTGGTGACATTTCACAGATTTGCCACCCAACTACCAATGCTGTTAGGCTTTTATATAGGCAGATTTCTTACGCGGTCTTTGTGGGTTCTAAATACTGCCTTATCATTTGCTATGACCTCTTTTTTCTATCATATACACCATGCGCCAGAAAAGAAATATTCTTTGCGAGTCATAGTGGACTGTGCTCTTCTATGCGACTTCATATATTGCATTATTTTTTACTATTTATTGTCTAGAGAACAAAGTTTTGAGTCCACTTTTTGTACTCAAATGTTTTCCATGGAAATACTAGTTTTATTTATGTCCCCAATACAGCTTAGAAATGACATCTTTGCCCAGAAACGGCCCTTTTTTTCTCTCGCTTTCAGAGGGTGCACTACCCCCTGAAGACTTGTATTTGAATTATTTTACTTGCAATAAACCATCTTAATTTTTAAGGTGCTCTGTTTGTCAATGTGTTTCCATTGCAGCAGTGTGTATCCTCCACTGACATCTACAGGTTGTCTGAACAGAAGAAGACAAAGCATAGGGATTTGATGACCAGGTGGCCATACCACTGGTATTACAGGGGTTGTATTGTTTGGATACCTTCTACAAAAGAGGTTGTGAGAGCCAAAGTTTTTATTAAACTTTGGCTCTCTGCTGAATGCAACGCACGTTTTGGGAGGAGGCATTTTCAAACGGTTTAAAAGCGGTAAGCAAGACTGGCAAAAGGGGTCTTTCCGTCTCTACGCACAGCTGGGTGTGGATTGGATGGTACATTGGGAAGTTCTGTTGGGACTGGTCTGGTAAATAAAAAGGAAGGCCGGTAAGGCTGACCTTGGTTTTTCAGGGTATAACCGAGGCAGTTTTCCCCTCAAGGTCATGCAAAAAGATAGCAACTGTTTAATGTGCCACAGCTGTTAATATATGAGCCTTCAAGGAGACATCAGAAGGGCACGACTGTTGGCATTCCCTCTTCTGTGGCCTTTTCATTGGTCCACATTTGTGCATTAGTGTTAGAGCAGGGTCAGTCTTGATGCTTGTCATGTCGTTATTCACTGCTTCTAGTTTGCTCCTGGCTTTAGACATGCAGGAATATTTCACAATTTCATGGCATAAATGTTTGGCCGTTCGCAAAGAAAGAGGCCCAAACCTGCTTTATTTAATTTCACTTCCATGCTTTGAATGGGGGATGCGTATTCCCATCATGTTGCACAAGTTCTACAATTCATCCCAGTCACTCAATTAGCATCAAAGGTAAGGATGTGCTTAAAATAAATATGTAGAGCAGTGAAATAACAGGTCACAGATTCCCCAACTGCTTGTACGCTTCCACTGTCTGCTCCAGCTGAATAAAAGCTTGGGCAAAATGTTCCTCTTCCAAGCCGTGCTGTGTGTAGTGGTGCAGATAAGCCCTCTCAGTGAAGCGATGCCAGGCACGATCCACTGTGGTTTCTAGGCGGGGAAGGCAGCCCTGGCCATTGTTCGCTAACAGGGCGCTCTTACACAAACCAAGGAATCTATGAGAACTTGTCCAAGTGGACAGAACCTGTTCCGTGGGTACGAAGGCTGATCGAGAAGACGGAACCGAAAATAGGGGCTGCACGTCCAACATTTCCGTGTGATCACCACGAGCAACCAGGATACTGGACACATTGGCACAATGTGTAGCCACACTGCCCATGCCTGCACAAATGCAGCAGAACATAGGCATGTGCAGAAGGACGCATTCATAAGGTAATAACGACAAGCCTTTCCTCGTTTTATGCACACATGCATGTGTCACTTTTCCTTTCCTGTTGTTATCATGACTAGTAACTTCTGCTTTCATACGAAGAGGCAACAGTGAGTTTTCGGGACAATGGGTGAATTTGGCATACAATGGGAGACCCAACCAAAACAGAGTTCTATGAAGGCATACAACCCCTTTCTCCTATGTGTTATCTGAACTTTGATATCGTGAACAGCAACTTCTTATTGCTTAGTTTATTTTAATGCCACAAGAGACGTGGCAGGGATGGGCAAAGGCATCAAAAGCTGGGCTGAGTAGGGAATAGACTTTTTAGAGGACCCAGATGAGTGCGCACGAGACAGGCAGCTCCCAGGTTAGAGGGCAGCAAATATTGACTTGGTTGTATTTGGGCTCCCAGGTTGCTCCCTGGGCTATGGTGGAGATTCGATTGCTCGAGCTATGACCCACGTTAAGAAAACTTCCAACAACTTTTACGCCCATCGTGAGGCCCATGCTATCGACCGCTCACTCAGAGAAGACAAGTAACCATTTTCTTGCATCCTAAGTGTTTGTCACTGCTCCCATCTTTGATGCTTTGTTTGCCTGTAGCACTTTGTGGTATTCTGTTTGCATTCGCGGACATTTGTTTGTTTCCCAACGGGTGCACTGTCTTCTTGAGGCATGCCGCCGAAGAAGCACCCAAACCTGGAGCTTTAGCAGAACGTATGCTTGTGACACGGCTCACTGTAATCTCCAGAAGCAGCTGCTCCCATATGACAGGGACTACATCAATCCGCATAAGTACACTGCCCAAGTACTCTGCACTGCAGCACAGTGCTAAAAAAAATAGTGAGCACCTTCTACTTCAACCAACCAGAGTGTGTCTTACGAGAATACTCTACTCGAGCAACCAATCAAAGGTGCCATACCACATATCCCTCATTGGTTACAATTTCTACCTTGCACTTCAAAAACCACGAGCAACACGGTGGGAGAACAGAAGTCTACCTTACCTTCATCCGAAGTGCTCTGGTAGAGCAACATACGACGAAGTGAGGCAACTAGGGCTTTCCAAGTGTGGTTGCTGAAGGGCACAGCTTCTGCAGGTTCTTGGGGCACGTGGCGCAGGGTCACAAGTTTCAGCTGCGGGTGGCACGTCAGGTGACTGCAAACATCTCCTGCACAGAAAAGACCCACGTTTAGTATAAAAATGCATTTTGTGCTACAGCTGAGATCAAAAGCTCAAACTCTCTGGTACAGCAAAATAGGAAGTTGTGTTGTACAACAAGAATTGAAGGGGTTGTGACATTTGTATAAATATGTCTCTTTGTACCTTAGTCGTGTTGTACTGCACTCCAAAGTAACGAGAGAAAACAAGCGTTTTTCCTTGGGCAATAATTACCCACATTAAAGAAACACACATTAAAGAAAGAGCTACGTCACAATCGTACGCTCGGTGGCCGGCGTGCATGTGTGACATCAACGGACAACAAGCTTTGGTATCTTATTTGCTTATTTTGTGACGCCTCTATGGAGCCACTAGATTTGGAACGCAAATTTGTGTGAATCAATACAATCATATTTTTCCTTTTTTGTGCAAAAGTTGGGATCAACTGTCGCCACCCCTTTAAGAATTATCATCTTGATGTTACACACCAAACTGTACCATGGTTCCATTCTTGCTTCGACTAGGCTGAAACAATGCAGCCATCTGGTGAGCCCCAACTGCATTCATTTGAGCAAGGGAAGTGCTTCTGATAGACCAGCGCTTGGTCACAATATGGTAGAGGTCATCATTGCTCATCATCAGCACAGCATCTGAAGCACACTGCAGGTGGGACACAGACAGTAGGGTGTTGTACGTCTGCACGGCCACTTCACCGCTCGTGAAGGGCCATACCACCTGAAAATAACACATTTCTTTTGTTTTTATATGACCGCATAATAAAAATGAAATAAAAACGAATTGATGAATTAAGATTTATATAGTACCGTACTGTTTGATTCATGAAACAGCTATATGAACAGACATTGCTGGTGCCTCTATGACACAACTCCATATATGTAGGAGAAAACAAACAACGAGTTATGTAGCTTACCTGCATGTAAGTGATTTTAAAATGTACATGACAGAAAAATAGACAGTCAACTCTGTTCTTTGAGCTTTAAGTTTTGCCATGTTTTGTTAGTCATTTTATTTCATTATAGCTAGAGTTTTTATTTCTGGAGGATTTCTATCCTTGGAGCCTAATTTTCAAACTAACTCTACAAGGTGTCATTTTTTTTGGTGCCACAAATTTAGAAAAAAAATAAAAATCTATGAGAGCTCCAGACATGACATTTGGGCATCTAATGAAACTGGCCTGGTGGACATTTTTCCTAGTCGATTGCATCAGTGTTCGATGACTAAATAACTTTTAATTAGCTTTTTAATTAACAAGGTTTAGGGAAAACTGAAAGAGCAGAATTGAAGACCATTGTAGTCGAAAGCCATTCCAGCTGTCAGCGATGTCCAAATGTTTCTGTGCTTCACGATATGAGCAGTTTCCGTTTGTTATGTAAATGAGCCGAAACCAAATCTCAGTGAATGAATTGGCGCCAGAAAAGTTGTTTTCCTTTCGGGGCAAGAGGCTGTAACAACTCCCAATGGACATGACCTCATCAAGGCCTCAGGAGAGGGTTTACAGCACTAAAGAGATAAACTGGTCGGCATTGTAGATAGGATCCATGGGCATGTCCTGCTAGTATCAGAAAAAGAAAAGTTCCCTCTTTTGTTGTTGTTTCTTGTGTGTGTTCTTTTATTTTGCTTTCTTTCTGTTCCACACCTGAACCGGGAAGGCAATTTGTAACAGCAGCGAGCGGTGAAAAAGACTGTACATAAAATTTATCCTGCGGGAAGATCACTTTTGGTGCTTGATTACTGCATTCGAGACTGCACCTCTATCCTTGCTTCGCTTCTGATATTTCCAAGGGTCCACCCCACTACCCCTGTCATATTCAATTAGGCTTTGCACATACTTATTTGGGGTGGGAAGAGACTCGTAGAAACGAGCTTGTGAGATGCACGAGTGACATAGTGCATGGCATCCCTTTGGCATGTGGCCTTTGCTATGTGGGACAGACAGGAAGGTGCCTGAATACAAAGTTAAGTGAGCACAGTTGTCAACTCAAAAGTGTGCAACGTTTTTCCGAGTGTCTGAATTGTAGGCAGGCTTTGGTGCTACCACGGTCACAGCCAAGGGCAAAAATGGGGCCAAAAGGAGGTGTGCCACAAAGAGTCGAGGAAACTGTGCTCTCTTCCCTTCTGTTTTACCTCCTCCCTCACCCCTGAACTTTCTGGAGGTCAGAAATTTCAGGGTCAGGATCGGGGTATCTAAGGGTCAGAATAAACAGTTGCTATGTTTGAAGATTTGTTTGTGGTGTCTCTTTTTCGTCTCCCTCGTCAAAGAGTTATTTCCTCAATCCTGTACCACAAATGTGGCAAATAATGCAAAATTTTGGCTCAGACTTACCACACTGACCAGAGGAGTCTGTGGAAAATGGTCCTTAAGTGCCTCTGTGATCTTTGTACCAAGACCACTCCCTGTACCACCACTCAATGACAGTATGGGCATGAATCCACTCAGCCAATCGCAAGCCTCCACTTGCTTACGCACCATGTTTAGTGTTTCTTCTAGTCCCTGCTGCGCATGAGTGATGTAACCAAAGGCCCAGTTGTTTCCGGCGCCATGTTTCAGAGTGTAGCAAGCACCTTGAGCATAATGCCAGGCATCACCGCGGCACGCATCATCCAAAGCCTTGATGGTGACCTGCAATGAATTGCAATTGGTTAAAAGTGACTAGCAGTCAAGAAAAACCTCAGCAATTTAGTATGCAGAGATAAGATGTTGTGCAAGGCTAGCAGGCAGAACTCCTTCTGACTGGCTGGTCAATGCACAAGTTTGAACACACAGAGCGCCCACTTTACAAGGCACTTGTGGATACAGAAAAAGCCCACCCTACAGGAAACAGGTGTATGCGGAAAAAGCCACCTTCACGAACTGTGACGCCAGTTAGAAAAATGCCCAACTGACAAAAGTTTTCCGGTTTTACTTGCAATACAAAGATACAAACAAAAGAGGGAGGGGAAAGTTGCGCAGTGGCTTTGATCACGCATGTGACCGCAACGATTACCCGGTATATAGTGAATATTCAATGCGAACCTTTGACTCCGTGTCGATGAGGACAGCCCGCGCAACCAAGTCCTCACACGCCGTAGAGCCAAAAAACCTTGAAACAGTGTCGAAACTTTTGTGATCCATGGAAAGGAGGTTATACGTGGTCGGATATATTACCTCTCTGTCGACATCTGACTGTATCTTTTTTGGGTTCTCTCATTTCGGCTCCCTACTCCGCCGACATCCTGCGCTACTGTTTTGAAGAACTCAAGTCCCAATTGATTTCCGCACTGACCAATCTGCAAGGTCACAACACTCATTGCACGCTTCTTATCTATGGTTTCTTATACTCCTCATGTGGCATGAGGAGTATATGCGAACTCGGTATGCGAACCAAAATTACAAATGCAGAAGACAAGTCTGAACGGGCCGCCACTGTTCGAAAATACTGGCAACCACGTATCAGTGTGGCCAACCCTTCTAGACAGTTTGTCCCTAGCGCTGGTCACGAATGTCCCCCAGATGTCCCTGACCATGACACCGCTCTCCCA
>JARGYV010119699.1:0-29319 GCA_029532675.1 Ornithodoros moubata | reverse complement strand
CCAAAAAGTAGCTTTTGCCCCACTGGAATTAGTTGACAGCACTTACTTGGACTTTGTCATGTGTTAGACCGTTGTAGGAGCCATTGAATGCCGCATTTATATAAGTCAGACTATGAATATTATCATCAGTACGTTTGGTAGAGCACACACACATAGAAACATGGAGCGCACACACGCCATCGTTTATATATTTACGTTTTGAATGATCAACATCATGACTAAATACAAATAGGAATACGTAATCAACTTCAAATCCATACGTGCTTACGTTGTGACACTTCATTGAAAAAGTGTCAAACATCATGTTGGACCCCACCCTAGAACCCAGAAACAGAGAGATATCCCTAGGTTTGGCAACACTGCTACGTATTTTCAAGATGTCGCTGTTTCGAGGATGCCCCTCGGGGATTTTTACTAAAATATCGGTTCCCGTTGTGAGTGTATTTTACAGATTGTAGACACCTTTACGCTGTTCAAAACCTCAACATCGACTACGTCACAAACACATGTGCGCGTGCTCTTGAAACTGGAGCGTGGTGGATGCTGCACATTTCACGTCGTGGCTGTATTTTTTTTTTTTTTTTCAATAATTTTTAGAACTTTTATCTTAACAGGTAACCTCGTCCCGTCTGATCACTTACGGGAAGCTAAAGGAACTGGAAAAGTTCAAGAGAAAAGACGAAGACAGTCTTCCGCTGAAAGTGCTAGCCCAACAGGCACTGCAGTCATTAGCTGTTAAAGGGTAAAGTAATTAATTGTAATGCGTCACATGACGTAAGAAGACTAGAGCATTTCCCCTGGTATATGTGTAATCTTACGGTATTTCACCTGTACATACAGTGACCCCAGTGCATAGCCCTACACATAACAGACCACATATTTTGTCCAAGTACTCAGTTTGCTTTTGTTGCATAAGCAAGTAACTTGAGGTGCGTCGGACGGATTTCACCATACACGTCGTATACCTATTCCTTCGGAGTCCTCCTGCGTTGGCGGGTTAGGCTCGTGTGGAGGCTTGAACAGTGCATAGTGGAGTCCTTATGAAGAAGTCTCTTTAGTCCTGCTTTTTTCTATTCATATATTAGTGACTTTTCACAGAAACAGAATCGAATGATGTCCGTTCATGACAAAGGTTAGCCTAATGGCAAAGGGGACTGTTGCTCACATCAAAAATGGGCCTACGCCCGATGATGTCCATTCGTGACAAAGGTTAGGTTAGCATCGTTGGGGACATACTGCTCACGTCGTGTATGGGCCTATGTTCGGTCTTTTCCTTCGGATAAAAGCGATGTGAATGGCGGAATCTGCCTGACTGATCTTTAGACACCATGTTTGTATAAATCATGACTGATAACGTATGCTGTGTAACACTGAACATTTCCCTTCATGTCCAGTGCCAGAGCAGACAGTAGCCATGAAACAGTGATTTTGTAGTTTCTTTTTGTACATATCCCAATGAATGTAAAATTTTGCTTGTCTTCACTAGCTTTTGCAGACCGACAAAATCATACAAGCCCCCACAGGATGTTGAGTCCCGTCTTCGAGAGATCTCTAAGGACGTGCTGGGAGAAAAGTTAGACATAAGTTCCTGGACAACAGTGGCACTTTCGGAACCCTTAGTAAAGTACAGGGTATGCCCATGCTTTTATTTTCAATGCATTATGCGTAGCATACTTATGTACAATCTTTGCTCCTGACACTTGAGAGAACAAGCTCAGGGGCTTATCCAAAACGGTGCCAGCCTTCAGCACTGCCTCACTAAACAGAATATGTTAAATGGTTCAGTAGTGTTTGTAACATCAGTACAGAAAAGAAACGAACAGTGGGTCTAAAGTATGCCTGTTTCTTTTTCTTCCAGCTGTTAACACGCTGTATTAAAGAGTTCAAACATGATATCCCAAACTCGTGCCTGATGAACATCACCTCTGTGGCCGACTTATTAGACTTTCTGACAACTGCGGTCCAGGGAAGTAGCCCTTATGATCAGCTGGCACATTCAAGGGAGAGACTTCCACCCAATCTTCACGTGACTGCAGAACCAGTGCGTTTCCATCCAGAGACTGACACTTTCTTCCATGGAGTGTCTGCTTTCCCTGGGAGTTCAACAATTGTGACGGGACTGAAGGCCAAAAAGAAATTTCGTGGATTTATGGCTAATCCTAGGTGGCCATATATGTAAATTATGTTGTTGCCGTTGAGTCAGTATAGTACTAGAGCATGATGGTCAAGAGCACGTGGAATGCCCTTTTATGCACAGAGTACAGGGTTGCCCAAAATAACGTCCAGAGTTTAAATTGTACAACAGTGAATAAGGGGGGTTCTAGGAAGGCAAATTATGCATCCAAACATGTGCTGTTCACAAAAATTTATTAGGAACATTTTCAATAAATCCCTTGTGGACAAGCTGGGGGAAAAAATCCTTTATTCCTCATGTATTGTTACTGTCCTATTCCTCCATGTTGTTGCACTGTTCACACATTGATAACTCTCCAGACTGAGGGCTGCAAAGCACAAGTCACAAAAGACTGTTCAGATACACATTGTGACTTGAACTCTTGATTTTGTAAGGGGAAAAAAGACAATGAATAAGCTTGAAGTGTTCTGCAATTATGCTGGTCACCCAACGCACACTGTTGTCACCTCTGACGCCTTCGTGGTGAACGAGAAAGCTGGTGCCAGTATTGTGATCCCGGTTAAACAGTGCTAAGCAGTTTTCTGGGATGGTGCATCCTCTCCACACACTACCACAAGCCTTCTCACTCCTTTGCAAAGAAACCAAGTGGTCCAGCACTGCCTTTGTTGTTCGCTCTCCGTGCTGCTCATGGAACTATTAACAACGACGGGGAAAAATGTGCAGTGGCAGACATGGATTGCATGCCCCCCAGCTAGTGCTGCCATCTCTTGACAGAACACTGTTTTAACAACTCATGATTGGCAATGCACACAAAATCGTAGACTCAGCAGTGCGGGAGATCCAAAAGAGTAAATCATTACGGCACCCCCCTTGTAGAATGGTAACACAAGTCAACCTGATATGGTCTTTAGTGTGAGCCAGCGCTTAGATTTGTGAGAATACATCTTTTATTTTACACAAAGGCACAAAATGTCACATTTGATAACACCCCCAAAAATATAATTAATGTTGGGTCATCACAACTCAAGGAACCTCTTTTCTAAATGTAATACTATACACAATATATGGGAGTCTATTAAATATGGATTATTATAGCATTATATATAGCATAAATATTGCCTATACCAAGAGACCACAAATCGTACATAACACGGGAAAAACCACCCCAATAAAGTATATCCACTAGAGGGGATGTAACATTGGCCAGTGCATTCACAAAGGCGACAACGTGTAACATGCACAGTGTGATAATAATTTACTAAATTGATTAATGTAGCACAGGCTGTACTCTATCTGTCTCTCTAACATGCTGCGTGGCATCTACTGGCATGGCATGCTAAGTACACATTTGTTCCCTTCATTAGAAAAATGATAGGTTTACAGGTGAGTGAAATGTGAGGATATTGGTGATCTAGAACAAAGGGATTACTTCATGACCTTTCCTGGAACACTGTCACGAAAAGCACATTTGTTCAGTATATGGCGCAATCTGGGCAAGTATACCTGAACCATCTGGAGCACAACATGCTGTGTGTATACTCGTGTGCATCAGATTTTTTTCTGACAGCCCGCTGTTTACCAAACACTGTTGTGAGAATACATTGCAAGGTAAATGCATATATAGGAAACCCCAGTCATAAAGTGGAATATTAACACATCCAAAGCAATCGCTGTTTTCTGCCGCAAACATTTTGTCTGTATCCTTTGGAACAAAAAGGAAACCTACAGTAAAATCCTTCTTACAACACGAAACCGAATATATAACACAAGGAACGATTTCTGAGATACAGAAAAAAAAGAAATGACCCCACCAGTGTTCTTCGTGAATAGCTACCATAACACGAGTATAATTGCTTCATTCATTGGAACTTTTCATATGCTACCACTTACGTATTATTATTGGCATTGCGCTCACTCATTGTCAGATGCAAGCCTCAGACAGCATCTTGTTCAAGAGTCCATGCTGAAGATAAATCATCCACGACACTGTCGAAAAAGTTTAAGATCTCGCACCTCTTAAATGAACAGGCCGCAAGCTCATAGGGAATGGAATTGTATGCTGGAGTGGAAAACGGCGGCGAAAAGAAGATGAAAATTGCTCTGCACCCCGTACTAATAAAAGAGGAAAAGAACAGAAATGTGCATGTGCGCAAAGGTGGCCGTCAGCTTGCTGTGAAGTCAGTTGTATTTAAATGCAATATGAGCGGTGATTTTGGCACAGTGAAATTCACGCGGGGGGGAGTCTTTGTTGTTGGAGTTGCCAGTTTGTTATGAAAGCCTCTCCACACATTTTGCAGATGAAGCTGAGTATGACAAACAGTGTCTTGTTCCAGTGGTAAAGTAAGGCTAAGTAGGATCTACAGAAATATACTGTATACTTCCTTCTGAAAAGTTGAAAAAGATGTTTTGTTACCCTCCTTTGAGTCCCTCACTTGAAGAATCCTTTCTTTGTAGTCTTCTCAGGCCCTCCCTGAGAAAAAAAAAAGTACATGTAATGAAAGAAAGAGGGATGAAAACTGAGGGGATTATGTCACTCCTCAACTTTGTCGCCTACATGCCTCCAATAGACCCAACATACTTACTAGCAGTTTAGCCCCAAGTAAGAGCCTGGCCTTATCTTCCTCTTGAGGCTGCGTGCTATCGTCAACAGATGCTTGATTGCTCTTGATTTGAAGTTTCTGTTTTATAGCCTACATTCAAATGAGAATGCAGAATTATTCAATATCACAAAGTTTACTAAAACAAAAACATTACAGCTTATCTAGCTGTCCTTGAAAGTAATGTACCTTCCTATGTGGTGCGAGTAATGCAAGTTTCCACTATTCATTCAGTAGGGATTTAACAGCCATGTTCAAAAAGACAGTTCAATTGAGAAAAAAAAAGATAGTGCGGTAAAATTTGCATGTAATGGATGACAGACCAGCTATAAAAGGTAGCCACAGCAGAAATGATGTTTGCTGATCTCCGATGGAGTGAACAATTTCATTGATGCATAGTTACCTGTGGAATGAGAACCTTGCGTACATCAGTCTTAATGAGCATGAGCAAGTCCAGCCACGTACAGGTCCGATTGTGTAGCTCAATCGTGGGAAGCACAAGGGCAAAATCATGCAGGTCCTCAAAATTCTTTTCTTTTTCACCCTTATAACTGACCCGTAGAGGAACCTCTGGAATCTTGATGTACAGAAACGTCTGGTTTTTCTCTGCCCGCTCCTGCAGTATTAAAAGACGCTCAATAGGTGACACGCATCATTTAGATGCACTGCTCATGTGTACTACTGTCCGTCATAGATGTGATAATCCATGATGATTGTAATTATTCCATAGTACATCTTCTGACAAAGATTAAAGTGGGCTACAGGGATCGATCACAATGCATGTTTACCTTCATTTTCTCAATATCGTCATGACTGGTAGGCAAGGCTGAAGATCTCTTTGCTCTCTTTACATGTCGTTCTACCTGTCTGGGCTCTTC
Source organism: Ornithodoros moubata (assembly GCA_029532675.1). Lineage (NCBI taxonomy): Eukaryota > Metazoa > Arthropoda > Arachnida > Ixodida > Argasidae > Ornithodoros > Ornithodoros moubata. Next base: position 23,710 of record JARGYV010119699.1, on the reverse strand, counting down.
TTCCGACTGCTCCTCCGTTTTCTCTGCAATGAAACCTGTTGGCTTTTCCGTGAGATTCCACTGGCGTGCATACCTGTATCACGGCCAGGAAAGAAGAAGCGAATCATGCGGGTGGTAAAGGCATGAGTGAGGCCAATGGTGAGGGGCACCAGATTCAGCTCTAGGTGTTCCTTCACTGAAATGCCACCCACCGGGGCACGAACCCTACAGAAGATACGTAGGGCACGCTGCCGGTCCCATGGTACATTGGGCTGCAGCTCTGTTGGATGAAGCACTTCCTGCCAAGTTTTGGGGTACAGGTGAGAAAGTCATGTTGGGACAGCTGATATTTGTTCCAGTCAAGCTAAAGGAATTACAACAGTGTTTTGGATGATCTCATTAAATTAGGATATGTTACATCACTGGAGAACTCATTGTTGAGTTGTCAAATTTGTAAAACTAGGTTCTGAAATTAGTTTTGACTGCAGAAGGAAACGTGGAAGTAAAGACAAAACTGTGAAAGTAGTCGCTTGGGCATTTTGATCGAATAGAACACAAAGATGTATAGAACCAATCAATGGAAGAGGCCCAAACTATTTCAGTAAAATGGAATGAAATCTTTTACGCATCTTGACAGATATGGAGGAGGTCGTCGTCCGTAACTTCACCCTTAGTAACAATATTACACTTGGATAATTACCTTGTAGGCTTGATTGGGCAACAAATTGGTGACTTTAATGTATCCCAGTTCCAAAAGATGCTCGACAGAATCATTTGAGTTTGTCACACGTGAGTATCTGCAAATGAGTAATCCAATCACTGTAATGCATTACAATATTGTGGGGGTAGCAAGGAGGTACACCACTGAAAGGTATGCACACTGTCTTTCAAACACTTACAAAAAATCAGCTACATAAAAGAACGCAGAGAGTAATGAAAGTAATAGCAGCTTCACAAAGGATGAAACTTGGAATGTAGCAACAATGCGTAAAACATGATTTTGTTTCAGAATGGCCCTGCTATGTATCAGAAAAACTCACATATGCAGATAAACTGCAGATAAACAGGTATGCAGAAAAACTCACAAGAAATTGCTGAGCACAAGGTCAGCGATGCCCAGCTGGCCGTCAACATCGGTGAGCCTCCAGCGGGCATGCTTAAAGCACACTTCAGCTCTTCGGACAACAGACACTTTGTGGTCACGAGCAGCGGCCCGCTGACATTTCTTAAGAGCTGCTACCTGGGTCTCTCTGTAGCAGTTGATCATCATGGCCAGTTCCTCGCTTGTACAATTTAACTGTTCTTTACAGTTTTGGATCTAAGCAATACAAATTAGGTTTCATTGGCTATCGTTCGAGACAACAGAGAAACATGAAAGCTTAAACAGTTCTTTGGTGTACTCCTTGTGCACCAGCACCCAGTTCAGGCAGTTATATTGGCTCATGGCTGCTATCTGTTATTTAATGTAGGTGACTGTTGAGGAATAGGATCACTGGTACTGACATTTTAAAACTTCTAGACATTCTGTTACTCACTTTCCTTTGTACATTTGTGTGACTATGTATTTTCATCGTCTATGTAAAGTTATCCTCTATTCTAAATTTGAATTGGTCTTTCTAAAAAAAACAACAACAACAGAAGGCTACCTCTTGTTCTACCTGCACCAGGCCATCAATGAGGTCTTCATCATTGGGGTTATCATGCAAACTTCGCTGCATTTTGTAGGCTTCACGCTCAAGATGACGTTGCATGGACAGCAGGTCTCTACAAAAAGAAACAAGAAAAAAGCTGCAAACATTACTCAAGAATTCAGAGGGCAGCCTCTGCTGCATCACAAAAGCACAGCAAGAATGCAGTGTACAACATTTCTCTACATCAAGACAGAAGCAGAGTTCATGTCATTGCCCACAGGATGAAGGGATGCACAATAAATAAAGACAAACGGAGTGGACACGTCAAGTTTAAGTTATGGGATGTGACATGCCTGACTTGATTTTGCAGTTGTAGAATTGGTACTCGTTGATCCTCGCCAGAGGACAGAAGTTGCAACTGAAACCTCATTCGTTGCAACCTGGCAAGAGCTTCTCTACGATGTGGTTCCACATACAGCAGAAGATTGTTCAACAGATCCAAGATCATAGCATATTGGAGTGGGTTCGTGCACACTTCAAGATCATGGTGCATCAATGTAAATGCATCAACAGCTGTTTCTTGTTCCCAGGGTTCTTCTTCTTCTACCTAGGTCGTATGAAATTTTTTAGATCACCTGTTGATACCTCCACATCATTCAAGCGCTTTTATTTTCTGATAATAAAAAAGGTCAAGGGCAAGACCGGCTAAACAAACATCATTGACCAGAGGACTCACAAGGGGAGGTACTTCTTCCAGACTGTCTGGGTCGACGTCCTCACCATAAGACGCGTAGAAAAACTGGCAGCCGCAACGTGATATAATGCGCTGGAGCTGCAAGGGCGCCTCTCCTGGATCTGGGGCACCTCCCACAGTGCTGCTGACTACTCCACCGACACTTTGGCCACTGCCCACCAGGTCAGGTGGGTCGCTGATAACCATACAGCCTCTCTCTTCAATGTTGTCCAATGTGAGCCACATGACGCCCTCAGAGTCCCACTGACCTGGTTTGCCAGCATCCACAGTGGCATAGTACTGAAATGGAAACACAGTGGGTGCTGAGGATGCTTTCGTCAAGGGAAATTACACTTGTAATAAGGGAAAAATTCACATGCGGGTTGGCAATTAGACATCTAAGTACTCCCTACCTACTGCTTTATATCTGGTAGCACAAAATAATACATGTTCATCAAGCCTGTGGATTAAGGTTTGTTTAATATCATATTCCAGTACAAACAATAGGAGTGTAGAAGTAAAAACAGATATGAAAAGTAGGATCGTATTGAGTGTGAACCTGTTGTCATAAATAGAGCACAAAGACACACACATACAAACATACACAAACACATACATTAAATATGTCTTGCTAAGATTGCTTCCACTGATCACATCTTGCACAGTGGGCTCTAACAGAGTTGAGAGTCCAGTAGTGCATTCATCATCACTGAATCACATCAGGGCACTGCTAATGGGCCTTGAGAAAGGCACTTTCTTTCCATGCAATTTGAAAGCTATGGATAATTTGCAAGTATTCCAATTCTAATAAAAACCAAACTATACATCACTTTATTCATATGAAGATTTGATAATTCAGATATTTGCACACATATGCTTGAAAGACTCACCTGCATACATTCCAGGGATCCGACCCAAGTCGTCTTAGATACCAAAGTGTTTTCCTTCCACACAGGGCTGTGTACACGTTGCAGTATCTGTGCTTTTGCTGCACTCACTATCACATACCCAGATGTTTCACAGCCACGCAGCATCACCTGAAACAACAACACACATACATGTAGTACTTACACTCTGTTGCATGTGTTGGTGAACACAAGTAAACCAAAATGCATTCAGATATATTCTCTTTTCGAGTGAACATTGAGCCAGAAATTGACACTAATGTTGTGATTAACACAAGACATGTCCAGTCACAACCTACTGGTGGCAGAGGCCACTTGTCACTTCATCAGTCCTTTACCCATACACAGAAACCGAGAAAAGAAAATAATAATGAGAAAACAAAGGAAGCTGATTGTTGTTATCAGAATTAGAGAAGCTACCAACACCATTACAGAGAAACTGATTTTCTGGAGAAGTGACCTGTTGGCAAATTAAGATGCTGCGTGGCATTTAAGGTTCCAGGTTGTTGGCTGGTACCAAGCCACAACTTTGGAAAAGCATAGAAACTCTATGACATAAGCACCTGGCTGTTCACGAGTTCAATGAGCCAGTTCTTATGCAGCACATCATTGGCTTGGCAGGCGGTCATTCCATGAAGCTGTTCATCAGCGCTGGGGGTCTCTACATCTTCAGTGTAAACTGTACGTGGTCCAGCCCCCTCAGAGACCAACTGTTCCAGCATTGAGGCCGCAGGGGACGCTCGTTTCCTTGTTGGTCTTGGGCTGAATGTGGAATCAAAATAAGTGTACTTTTAGCACAATCAGCATACCTAATTTGGAGTCATACGAGTTAAGGTTGAAATCAGTTTTGCTTATCTTTTTTTTTGTTCTTTTTTTAGCACAGTGTGTAGTTTACAGTGTAAAACTCTAAGCAACCATACTTAGCGAAGTAGGTGTACTGCTTTGCACACGCTTGTCTGTAACCATGGTTTGTGGTTTAAGGGCCCTCTATTTCCATGGTTGAGGGCTAAAACTGGCACAATTATGTAGCACATGGTCTCCTCTATCAGAAGACATCGACACACCTCCATAGCTTCCAACACTGCTAGCAGTTGATCGTGGAACCACAAACTGACGATCATAGGCAAACATGTCCAAAGCAGTACACCAAGTGGTTCATACTCTGTGCTGCACTTGCAGTTTTATGTTCACTGGAGCTATATGGAACAATTTATCCACTAACAATTGCGGTCCTTCACATAGTACGACTTGATTTATCAACTTTCTTTGCAGAAACACATCACTTTTATTTTGAATTTTAGAAGGCAGAAAATTAGAAGTACAGAGGTCTAAGGATTGCTAAAATATTTAGTTGACTCACACTCGTTGTTTGTAATAAATTGCTGTACAATGTGCAAGCTTGTCTCGCATGATGTGTTGCACTTGCTTTAGTGGCAAACAGAAGCAATCATGTTAATAATAACTGGTTGCTTTACGTCGCAAGGCAACCGTGATCATGAGCGATTCCACACTGGCCGTTCTATGAATTAATTTTGTCCACTTGAGGGTTCTTTAATGTGTGCCAAAATCTTGACACACATCACATTGTATTTCACATTCCTCGTGGAAGAAAGCACGCCTGAGCAATTTTTACCCTGTCATCGAATTAGAAGCAACCATGTAAGAGAGTAAGACTCTTACCTGGGTTTGGCTTCAGCTGGTTGCTGTTGCTGCTGCTGGGAATCCACCCAAAAACCTCTTAGTGCATCTGTAGAAAGGTTCCTCCTCAGTAACTTTGCCCCAACATAACTGTCAAAGAGGCCAAAAGCAACATCTCGGTTGTGCTTGGTCCAGGCTCCACGAAGGCCATGGACTGCCAATAGGTGCGTCGGTGTGTCTTCTTCTTCTCCTTGGCTGTCTGAAGGGCGAACCTTTGTCTCTCTTCCGTAGGACACGCGAGACACGCTCAGGAAATACCTCCGTTGAGGAAAAGTTTCGCATTCGTGACTGGCTGCACAGAAAATTTTAATCCTTGGTACCATCCACAAGCACTCTGCTATCATGTGTTTAGACTTGCAAGCACTGTCATATAGGAGGAAGCTATAAAGGATGTGAGTCTTCTAAGAGACTTTATGCAGCTCAAGCCAGTGTCTGCAGTGAGGAGACAGTGACACACAACTAGCAAAGGGCACGCATTTCTTGCACCTTTTGTGAATGTATACCAGTAAGCCATTTTACCAGCGCCATTGTGAATGTACTAGTCCTGCCAAAAACATGAAAGAATGTTCAGTGTGCTACCTTTACCACAATTGCAACAGCCAGCTCACATCATGCCTTCTATTATTTTATTCACAAAAGAAGTAAGTTACTAACCATCTTGGTGAGGTGTCTCTTCCTCTTCTGCAAGTTCTGTACCAACCACTTCTTCTGGCGGACGTTTTGCATTGACGTTGTACAGCCACACCTCACTGTCTCCCAGTTCACAGTTCATATAAGCGACAGACCAATTGGCTCGTGGCCTGAAACACATTTTGTGAAAATAATGCGACGATGACCCAGGACAGCTAACACCATATATAGCTACGACTGACGCTGTACTATAAGTGCTGCACAGCTTTTTACGAACGTACTACAAAGCCTTGCTATTTGCCACTACACTCCATATTTTCTATCCCTGTAATTATTACTACTAGATTGTTCAAAAATGCATTGGGATGTGTATGGGCTTCATTACAAAAGCAGGCTCTTTTGGGAGAGGTTCATGTAGCACACAAAGAAAAGCAAACTGGTGACAAGCCAAGTGGTGATGTCTTTTAGTCTGCACATCGACAGCTTCTCTTTCTGTTCACGAAATCGCCAATTGTGTGGCTCACATAAAATACAGTACATGAAAAGGAATGCTCTATCGAAAGAGGGCAAAGCCATACCTTGGCCTTGGAGCTGTGTGAGAATTGACTCCGAGAAAAGAGGCAAAGCTGAGAGTTATGAGAGAAACAGGAATGAAGAAGTGAATGAGAAGGAAAGATAATTAGAAGCGTTGCAAGGAGACTTCCTAGACACACATGTCATGAGCTGTCAATAGCGGGATGGACGTATACAAACTGAGATAAATGGATCAAAAGTACCATATCTGCACTATCAATTCTAATGTGCATGCAGTCCCGTCTTGTTTGTCTGTATGAGCTTTGTGATTCACAGAAAGAATAAGAAAAAACAGCCTTAACCGTGCTTAGAAAAATTTAAGTTCTTACAGTTGTTTCATCATGCTGAGTGGGGTACAACTATGATAAAATATGTGCCAAAAACACCTTAGATTATATATTCACAACTGAGGCACCTCAATCTTCTTTAAATCTATATTGCTTGGCAGATTTTTTTGTACAACATGCAGAAAAATGCTCTTGAACTTTCCGAGCTGGACTGCTGAAGTAATAACTGCAAGTAAACTGTTCTGACAACAGAAACATGCACTGATGTTTAACTTTCTCTCCACTTTGTTTAACTGTATCAATACATGTGAGCTAAGAGTGCATGAATAACACGCGTGCTTGCATATCACAGACGTCGAAAGCACATAAAAAGGGTTTGAGGTTTTTGGGTTTTACCTGATACTCTTGTAATCTCTTTGTACATGCCAGAATCAATTCTAAATATGATTTTGCGACCTAGTAGTCTTAAATAAAACAGCATAACCAATGATGGGCATCTGTTTGAGGGCAATTCTTTGAGTAATCACTTTAATCATCGACACAGCCCAGAATAGACCCCTACTGCCTGGTATTACTAATGTAGTTTCTGATTCCACCTTTTCTTCTTTTAACCACTGCAGGCAAGGTTTATTCTTCTATTCAGAATTTGAAGAACAGTGATGCAAAAGATTATGAAGATCTTGATAGAAATAAAGCAAATCAAATGTGTGTGTTATTGATATTTTAGCACCTTTTCTTACACATATTTACAACTTATTCTTTTCTACAGGGGTCTTTCCCTCTACAATGAAAGTGGCCACAGTCATCATGCTCAGTAAGGATGGTCACAATATCCTTACTAATTGTAAACCTTTGTCTCTCCTACCTCTGGTTTCTAAGGGTCTTGATTTTATTGTTCATAACAGATTTAACCTTAGGTGTATAAACGTTGACTTCACCAAAACTTTTGATGTTCTACATCATAAGATACCCCTAAGTAAATCAGGAGTGTACTATGCTCGTGATACAGCACAGCAGATCCTTTCTGAGCTCGTATGTCGCCTTGTGATGGCATTATGTCTCAATTAACAACAAATGTAAATAAATAAGCAAAAAGTAAAATAAACAAAGTAAGCATCACTTATTGACTGGCAACATTCAGGGTAATATTCTCGGGCCTTCGTTATTCAATACATGCGTTAATGACATAAAAATACATTTAGTTGTATTAAGTTTTACATCTATGCTGATGACAAATCTTTATATGCTTCTGGCACTAATCTCTGTAATGATCTCAGCAAGCCAATCTCGCTCTTGGAGCTGTAGGTTTTATAAGCAAGCATGCTTTATAAATCTCAAATTTTCTTTTCTCATATTTTCAGTTCTGCATTACTGCTTCTTAGTTTGGGATTCTGCAGAAACATGCTGTTTGTACTATTGCACATGTTCCTTATGATAGTCATACAGACTTAATTCCAGTGATTTAATACCATTAAGATGATCCACATAACTCATGTTTTAATCAAATGCTATGTTTTTGCAGTTAAGCATTAAAGCCAGTTTACGTTGCAAACATTTCAGTCAGTGTATTAACCAAAACTAACTCGGCATAGGGAAAAATGGACATTTACAAAGTACAGAACCAACTACGGACATTAACCTGTACTTCACACTGCACAACTGCACTCACTTGCAATTCAGTTCAATCAATTCACTTGCATTCGTACTTATCATGCCAGTAAAATTAACGGGGACAAACTACAACCACCTTCACTGAGGGCCTTATTTATTTCATGATCTTTGTTTTCATTTTTTCCCACTTTTTCCATTGCAACACAAATTTTAAGTAATACCACTTGTGAATGTGGCTGTGTGTTGTGACACTTGATGTGTATTGCATACTGTTTCTTTTCTGTTTTCTTTCATACACTGTCAAAAACATTGTATGACTACTACAGAAAAAAACGAGAGGCACGAAACACAGATACAACACAAAATCTGACGAGCTGTTTGTGTTGTCTCCATGTTGTGTGCTTCTTAGTTTTTTCGTAATAATGTACCAGCTTGCCTGTGCCCTTTCACTTCTAACACTGTAGGACTATTTTCGATGGGCATACAGTTGTCAGGCAGCCTTATGCTGATTTCTGGCAATCGCTTGCACAGTCTAAGGAAATGTATTTTTTGTTAATAAAAAGATAAATAAGCCATTCAATAAACCCAATTTTTACATGTGCCAGATTGTCTTTAGAATTTTTCCACCTGAATTTAGAGCGAACTTTTAACCCAATTTTTACCCTCTCATTTTAGTCATAAATATTTCTTGAAAAGCTGAAATACTACACATAAAGCTGCATTCATTTAATCTTCTTTTTTGTTGTTTTTATTTTTGGTTCTTGGTATCAGGTGTAGCACGTTACGGCTTTATACTCCATCAGCTTCCCTGCATTTCTGCAATTTCATTTGCACCCACCCTAGGTTTTGAAAAACAAAAAAGATAATGCAAGGCATTATCCAAAATTTGCAAGAGCAGCAGCAGTTTCCACTGCCACTAGGTAGGCATCTTAGTACATAGGGTACAGCAAATGCTGATCTGCTTGTTACCTGTGTGAAAGACCATCGTGAATGTGCTCTAATCCAAGTGTGTGCTCTGAGCTCAGCTGCAGGCGGCCGGCCAAGAGTTCAAATCCGTGTTGTCGTGCTAAAGATGTCCAGAAGCACACCTGGAATTTGTGGAGAGAGACTGCCAGCTGGACACTACGTAGGTGCCGAGTCAGCTGGGTCTTCCGTGGCTTGACATTACAAAACAGTTGCCCTCTGCGAGTCAATCTGGGAAGGCCACCCAAAATTGCCTGCAGAATAAGAACAATCATATACTCCGATCCAAATAAAAGAGGGAATGGTATCACCTTCAGATTTTCTATCCATTTGAGTGTGGAACTATAAAGAAGAAGTGTTGGAATACTGTCTGCCGTTTCCAGGGCTACTGGTTTGGTTTCCAGAGACAGGGACACATTTAGGTTCTGAGATCGAAAGGCTCTGTAGCTGTCATGCTCCTGAAATAATTGAGCAAGTATTGGTAATATAACCTCACACATCCATATTTTTTTTTTTTTTTTTAATTTGCTGGCTGATCTTTGAGTGATATTGCTCTGACATACACTCATTCCGATTTTCCCCAACTTCTAAGGGTTACGGAAGTATTATGCAGAATCAAAAGTTGCGGTATGATGTTGGCCTCAAAGTTTCTGGCCAACTTTGTGTATGTATATGCCTGGCTGTCTGAGCAAACGGCCAACTTAACTAATCATCAAACAGTCATGCAGCAGCTGATCAAGAACATCCACCAGCCCAGGGATGCCAGAAGTGAAGACACAATGTCTGAAACTCTTATAATTTTTTAGATAAGTAATCGTCCTCACTTTTTTTAAAACCTCCTGTATGTGCTCTTATTGCTCATCACAGTCACATCATCACTGCCAAACACCGAGAGATTGCACATTCATGATACTACTGAAAAATGCATGTAGATCATACCTTCACTTTTCTTATTTAACAGATGGGAGAAAGGAGATTTTAACAAAGAATATCCATCCAAATTTTTATTCTCCTAACAGTGCTCTATTCCTTGGGCACCTTTCTGCCTCTAATATGTTGACACTCAAAGTGTTATTGATATCATTAGCAAGATGATACTAAAGTAGTGAGTGCATAGTTCATGCCACACCAGTGTAGTGGTGGCAGAGTAGACTTATTGCAGAAGCATTTCGTCAGCCTGACGTTGGGAACAAAATTTAGCTACTTTTGGTTTTCCATTCAGTGTTTAGCATGAAGCAAAAGAAGCTATCAGTTTGTCGTCAACTAGTGCCTCTGTTCTGTGCTGCCTCCATCCTCATAGTGATAGTGCAGCCCCAAAAGCCACGAATAATTTAGGGTCTAACTGTCTTGGGGGTCACACCAGATTATTCTCCATGTTTACATCATCTTGAAATTACAAAAAAGATTGTTGGATTTAGCAAATGTAGCTTCTGGTTTCACATCGTAAAGCATGCTTTGCCCCATGCTTGGCGAATGATATGAAGCCGATTTACAGACTGACAGCTTCAATTTGTTCATCTTTCAAACAAACAAGACCTTTAAACAAATGAGTGTAAAGATGAAATTTAAGGACGGCCAGGAACCGCCTACAACAATGTGAAACACAGAGATGGTTAATATCCATTACAAATTAATTGCAAAAAGTTGCCTAGGGAGTATTTCTAAAGCATTTCATTCTGTGCATAGATTGAAATAAAAGCCTCAAAAAGTACTGCAACATAAAAGAATAGTCCACTTGCACTTGAATTTGAATACATGTACATAAGGCTACTATGGTGTGACTGGTGTTCTGAAGTCTATATGTTCATCTTTGTGCAGATAGGTGGGCAATATACCAATGCGGTGTAACAGTGTAACATTCCTCACCTGGTTACTGGAATATTCTGGAACCTTGTCCGGTGCACAAGGCATAACACTGTGATGGTCAAATGGGTTACCTAGGCAAGCCCAATCCAGCTTGATGCTGACAGAAATGAAAGCATGTCCAATGTACATTAAAAGACATTATTACAATTACTTTAAGTAGGAATTTCAAAAGGAACTCCACTAGACCTCTAAAATAGTAAGCATATTGTAAAAAAAGAGTCTAGTAAGTGAACAATGTAAAGAATTTTGAAAATAAAATAATCATAATAACAAAGCTGATGCTCAAATAGTGATTTTGTGGGCTTTATCAAGTACTGATTAACCAGCAGCACTAATATAAAAATTTATCACATTGAACTAAAAAATTTTTCAGAGACTACAAAAAATTAAAAAGTGAAAGATATGTACGTCATGGTTAACACAAACCATCCTGTGCCCTTGTTGGTGTACTAAGTCAGCAATATTAGTTCTATGTATGTGCAGTAGTGATTCCCTATTCGTAAACTGTGAATCCAAACTATGGGGACCACCATTCACATTGAACTTGATGGGGCAAAGTAAGAAAAGAAGCCCAGTAGGATACAACATATTTCTTTAAAGGCAGTTTTCTTCCTCAGCAGAAAGATAACAAGCAACAACGGGTCAATACAAAACTAAAAACAAAAATCACAGTTTGGTGGTAGCCTTGTTTTGTGTCAGTCACATGGTCAGTAATGTTAAAGAAGATTGGTCGGAAAATAGGTGAATTACATATACGTCAAGAGAGACAATGTGTCTATTTAGCAAATCCCTGCCGGGTAAGTGGCACACAGAAGCGTTTGTAATTTGAAGGTATTCGAGCTGCAGTCTTCATTGCCTTTATGGCTACCATTATTTATGGACAACGTCTTGCACATGTTCATGACACATGACATCAATAGATGGAGTAAGTAAACAAATAAATGAAACAGAAACTGGTAATAATCCGGTTATGTGAGATATTCAAAACTTATCAAGCTAAACATGAAAAAAAAAAAAAGTGGAAAGGATGTAGTCATAACCTGGAAGACTACTAGCATTTTATGTTCTTCTCAGGAGACATATCACACGATGCAGAAGTGGTGTACCCTAACAGATAGTGTACCCTATAGCTATCTCTAACTGCAAACCAAAACTAAAAAAAGCTCCATGATGTCACTTAGGTGACCCTCTAATTCGGCTTCATGGCTTGGGCAATCTGCCTCCTCCATCCTTTTTCCTCTATGGGCCCCACTAAGGTGCCTTGGGGTGGGCTTCAAGCAATGCTTGCAATCTCTACATGAAGACAACTTTCAGACCATACTCTACTTTTTGGAAAGTACAAAAATAAAAGAAAGAATAATTTTTTTTATTTCCACTTTATTGGCGTTTATGTATCAGATCCAACTGGCTAAGATTTGAATGGAGCTAATAAAGAAGAAACAGGACGGCTCAACACAGTTTTATGTGACTTGATAACCGAATGTTAATTTATTGTTTTGACAGAAGTACCACTTAAACCACAAACACAGAACAACTAACACCTGTTCATGTTATCGATAACTAGTTTAAGTAGAAAAACAAATGATATTGTCTAGTTAGGGGTCAATGACTAAGTGGGTGGACTTACGTGATCTTAAGGTTTGGAATGTGAAGTAGACAGCTCTCATTGTAACGAGAAGCTGTGTGCACATATGTGTCCAGGTTCACCTTCATCACTATTTTCCCTGTACGAAGGAAAGAAAGAAACGAGTGCTGTATAAAGTTTGCGCAGAAAAATGGTGAGTGTTTCTGCCTAGCTTTTTCTCACTCATACACACATCAGTTGTGACAGTGTTACACCATCAGGATGCGGCGATCTTGTGATTAATGGCGACAGGTGTCCTGTGCTGAAGAAGACAAGAAAGATGGTTCTATCCATAGCTGAGTAATTTTCATGACAGATGAGGAAAAAGGCTCCAGTAGTGTACCACTGCTAAATGTGTTTTTACAGCAAAAGTTTACAGAGCTTTTGATTCCACAGCCACAAGAATGCATCCACTAAAAGGAATTTGCATGGTGGTTCTTGGAATACTGGTCTACAAATGAAGCAGGATTCTGGGCACGCTGTTATACCTCTCTTATTGCTCGTTTGGTATTCCTTTGTGGCTGTGCCTTTTAATAACCTGTGTAGAAGAACCCATAGTGGTGCTTCAGTTAATGGTTTTCTGCTTTCACAAGACCTTCTCCTAGGCAATCAAATATTCAATTGATTCACATTTACAAAGGGCATTGAAAGAAAAAGATACAATTAACTTCAGCATTGTCCTGAACTAATACTAATCATAATAATAATGGGTGGGTGTATGTCGCGAGACGACTGTGGTCATGAGCTGCCACAGGGTAGGACTGCGTATAATTTAGACTACCTGGGGATCTTCTGATGTGCGCCAAAAATCTCCGACACTGAACTTATATGCCACATTTGATGGCAGACGTCACGTTTCTGTACATATGTATTTTTTTCTATCTCTATGGTTGAGCTACACCATCTCAAGCACCTACTCGTACACACAAAAAAAGAAGAAAACTGAGTATGACAGATTTACCATTTGTCCAGTCAATGATGGCATCAGACCAAGAGACCTCAAGGAGCTCTGTGTCATTGTAAGGGTTCAGGGAGACGTGCTGAACCATGGATATTTGATGAGCAGACACAGTGAGTCGGCCATGAAGGATGAGCCGCACTTTGTCCCACCAGGCAAGTGGAGGGCTCTTGTCTGCTGAGGGACGACTGATGAGTTCCATGGCTAAGTTCACCTGAGCCACTACAGGCTCCCAACAGGCACCATATGTCATTCTAAGGCTGCCCATGTCTGAAAGCAAACAGCAATGACTTATACTCAGTTCCTTTTCTTTAAATTACTTAAAAAGTATTATACATGTATATGAAGGACCCAACCAAAGAAGAAAGTGCTATTTTTATGTGCGAGTTGAACATACCTGCTAACGAATGCGATGCTTGATAAGGAAGTAATGAAGTATATTTTACGGGCATATACCTATTTATTTATTTATTTTACCTTCAAGGTGAACACACTTTACAGAGAGGAGTAGATTACGATAAGAAGAATATTGTGAGAAGGAAGGAGGGATGTAACGTCGTAGCAATGCATCGTTTAATCAATATGTCTGAAAGAATGTGCGTGACCTTATGATGATGACTAAGGATGATGATGTGCAGCACCAGAATCTTCCTCACAATATATATAACAAAATAACAAGAGCATGTTAGAAGACACGGAGAGAGTAGAAAAAAAATACAAGCTGAAAATATAAGTCCTGGCTATATAAGGAGATGGGAATGGCCTCTTAGTGAGCCATTGAAATGTTTGGTCAAGTTAACGATCCGAAGTGATGAGGGAAGATGACTCCAAGCATCTGGTGTATGAGGGATAAACGAGTTCGCAAACGTGTTCGTCACAGCAGAGGGTACGACGCTTAAAGCACCTCACTTACCTTCTGCCCTAATTTTTCTCAAAAACTGATCCCCGCATCCTTCAGATTGTGTCTACGTTTACATCATACCCTGAAAACCGATCCTAATGCCAACCACAACTGGTGCCCATCAAGCTTTTCAAACATCACCAATGTTAAAAACTATTGCCAAGTGTTTGATGATCTATCCCTGACAATCTCCCCTGGTGTAGTATTCAAATGGGTTATTAACCTATGTGTAAGCTATTGTGGACCTGTTTACTGCATGCAGAACAATGACATCGGTGAAACAGTTTCAAAAGTTTCAGAATTAAACAAATTGTTATTTGCATGCTTTCGTGAAAGAACAAGTGAAGCAAAGCTAATGACATACCCCATGTCAGATCATGGAAGTACTTCAGTGATGGCATGCTGCGGTTTATGATGGTACTGCCCCATGGCCTGCCCACTTCAACCACAGACGACCTTATTGCTGAAATAACAGTTTATGTAGAAACCAGACAAGTCAAGGTAGGGCAAAAAAGAAAAAGAGAAACACAATAATTACCTCTCAGTGAAGCTTCCTGCTCAGCCCCTGCCAAGATTCCCCACCAGTTGAAGTCTCGCCAGGTGACTAGCTGCAGGGGGAAATCTCGTAGTTGACATGTGAGTGTCTTAACGCTACCATTTATTGTTCGACACCAAAGTGTAGAGAATTCTATGCCTTCCTCTGGGTAGGGGCTGTAAAGATATAGTTAATACTAAGATAGACAAACATGATATCAAGATCAACAACACTATAACATTCATATCACAGTGCATCACACCGTCTGCATCTTCTAGCACGCCTCTAACTTTTATCTGCATGCACTGTCAGCAACTTTCAGCTGCTCACAATGTAGCACAACCTGCTTTTTAATTGCAGTTTGCTGGCTAAGTTAAAACCTAGCAATACAGGATGCTATAGGCCCCTGAAAGACAGCAGTAATGATTGCGAGGTTATGGATGCACAACTACATAGAGGGGATTCTAGTGCACCTAGAACGTTACATGGTCAAGTGCAAAGTTAACAGTATTTCAAAGAATTGTTTGAAGAGTATTGCATACAAGAGCTACGTCAGTGCATGCTCTGATAACCTCTTCTGTACCCTGTCCTACCCCAAACGTCCTAACAAGGGTTTTACCTTGCAAAACACCCAAGTTTCTAGTTCCATGTACAATTGCGAAATGTGGTAGTTGTTGCAGAGACCCTTACATACTCTATATTTTTAGCTAGTTTCAGGATGAGTTACTGAGTGCTGACATGTCCAAGTACACATTGAAAAAAGTTTGAATAAACTTATTTGCTGCTAATGCATTTTTTTTTTCTTTTCTCAGTTATGGCTAAGTGGCTGATATTGGTTAGTTGTCCATGCCAAACTCAGCGCAACAACCCTTTGGGCTTAGGTGGGTCCGCCATGAAAATTTGCATTTTCTTCCTGATGTAAATACATAAATAAACAATTAGTATAACCTTTCTGAATCCAGCTGTCGAATGATCCGGACCACCTCTTCGGTGCCGTGATACGATGGGTCGGCCAGGGCTAGGATGTCTAGCTGTTCAAAGGTCCAGATGACTAAGTGAGTTCGCATACTAGTTGCAGAATAGAGCTGGCGTGACCTTAGGATGTAGATGTCTGCATTCTTCTTCGTTAGGCTAGCATACACTTCACTCACTTTTGCTAAACCTGGGCAGATTACAGAACAGCCACTATCAGACTAGCAGAAAACCTCTTGCTGATAAAAGCCAAAAAGAAGTTTCACATAAAGAAAGGAAACAATCAGTGTCGCGTTTCAGTACTCTTAGTGCTCATGTAAGTATTGCCTGGCTGACAAAAGGATGGTTTCACATCATGGTACATGAAAAATTGTACATCCCTGATTTCAAAGGCATAGTCACATAGTTCAATGAAATATTCACCAACTAGTACTATGTTAGTGACAATGCTAGGCAAATAATAGTGAGCAAAACCAAAGAAAAACTGAATGGCTATTTACAGTTTGCTTCACATAAATGAGAGAGATGTTGGTAAGTTGTATAATTGCGGAAAATAAACCAACCTGGATGCATCAGATGCGTAGCTCTGAGACCAATTTTTTCGTCCAACACTTTCTTCCGTTTGACACTCTCATGATATTCATCTTCCAACAGCTACAAAATCATGTTGGGTCACACATAAAAGATCTGTTTCATTTTGGTGGAATTGTGAACATGTTTGATGCCAAACAAGTTACTGAAGAACATGCAGCAGGGTTGAAAGCAGTTACCTCATAGTTGTCACGCAGTTTGACCTCAAAAGGATCATCTCCAATTTCAACGGTCAGAAGCTAAAAATTAGAGTTTCAAGTTAGAGCTATGGCTGAGAGGTATTAATGTAGATGTAACAGTTGTAAATGCAGAGTTACCTTACCTCGACTTTGATGGAAAAGTCAGAAGGAAGAGGAGAAGATGCAGTGAATGGCTTTTTCTTTCTTTTGTGCACTAGCTTGAGCCATTTTATGATGTTCACCATCTGAAATAAGCAGTAATCTTTTTTATGCTCAAAAGTTGGACTAAAACATGGGCTAAAAGATGACACCTGTGGCTTCCATAGAAATCTTAAGTGAGAGACGTGAAAGAGAGTTAAGCAAAAGAGAATCGGAGAAGAGGCTGAGCGGGGACGTTCTACCAACCATTGTATGAAGCCAATGGCAGACATATTTACACACAGCTGCCGCGTCCTCCAGTTGGTGGCTCAGTACTTGGCTTATATTTGTGCTAAATGACTGTATTTCACTAATATCCATGTTTCGAGCTATTTCAATGCAGGCTGGGTTCACGGACAATGTGGAGGTCCACTGAGGTCCAGAGAAACGACACAAGCTGTAGGCACACTCACTGCTACGCACAAGATGTGCGTGTTATTGTGCTACTTGTCACTGCAGCTGTGCTCACACGGGCTGTGCTTTACAGATGTGCTCGTTTTGTATGAGTAACTCTTGTGGAATGAGAGTGACAGTTGAAACATGACGCTCTCTCTGCCCATGTGCTCCCTTTGCTGAGGTTTCTTTCTATCATACTTTTAAGACTTCTATGCTGGCTTCATATGCTTTATCACCACAAAAGCTTCAGGCAAGGAGCACTATGAAAAGACAACTAAATTTGACAGTTCTGGTCACAACAAACATTGAGAGTCTTACGTCCTGATATTACCTGCTCACTAAATGCTTCTGCAAAGTTGTATCCGTAAGGAAAAACAACGTGCATCTCGTTGATGGCGAGGGTCCTGGAAAACAATTACAAAGTGTGGAGTGTTGTGGAGAAACACTGTGCAAGCACAAATGCCTAGAAACTCGTCTCCTGGCAAATTAAATTGTGACAGTCAAAGTTATAAACAGTTAGATTGAGAACTATCAAAAGTTAAGTTGAAGCAACAAACATTTAGCCACGCTGCTGTGCATGCAACTAGAAGATTTGTTCATGTAATTGCAACAACAACAGCAGATGCAATGAGAGCTGAGATGTGAAGAGGAGAATAAATATGTTTCAAAGCAATGTCACAAGGGGTTATGGTTGCACATCCGTGAACTACAACGTTCATTATCTTTATAGTCACATGCCTATCTCAAGAGATTGGTCCCTTCAGCAGTGTAAAAAAATTAAGAGAATTCATAAATTGAAGGCTTGTAAAACGAGGTTTGAGGTTTATATTATGGCCAGCCCCCTTAAGCAGAAATCCAAATTTTCATTTCCCCCTTCAATCACAATACTATGTAGAGTTTTGATTTAAGACAAATGTGACACAATAGACAATGCTGAAAAAAAAATGGCTATGCTTTGTTTGCGTCTGACTAACATGCCTTGAGCAGATGTGTCAGTATGACTAAGAAATAAAAAATGCCTTACCAGAGCTTATTCTGCTCAAGCCAGAGGTTTTTAAAGGTGTTTCGACTAAAGCCTGACACCTGCCCTGCAGGGATGGTCATGTACTGTACTTGCTGGAAAGACAAAAAGCGAAAAATGGCTGAGGTAGCAGAGGACAGCAATATACATATGCTGCTTACTTGGAATGTAAAGATGGGATGATGGTCAAAATAGATTGTTAACATCTGTGTGCTGGCGGACCGAGATGTCGGGTACAACTGAACCTTCAAATCAGTTGCTGCAAACTTCATTCTGTGACAGAAGACAACGCCATTAATGCCTGGCATGCCATATAAAAAACACGCAGCGCACAAAGTGATCGTAGCGAACCACAGCAGAATTGAGACCCTCACAACATGTACAGCCCCCTTAGAATGAAGCAATCTACTTTCTTGTATGTGGTATGCATAGATTTTATATCCTACCAAGTTTAGATCTCAGGAATGAAAGAAGACATGTTTCTGCATAAGTTACAATTTTAAATACATCACCAATACCGTAAACAGCATTCTGTTCAGACTACTAACAATGTATGAAGACATATACGATATGCAATGCAACATGAAAGTGGCCTCATAAATAGCGTTGATCAATGCTGTATTGCTTGTTAATTATGCACAGATCTCCTGCTCACATCTAAATCGACTTCTTTCTCTGAGCCTTACCGGTGACTGGGGGACAAGACAAATTCAAAGTCACTTTGCCCTCGGAAATAGATATTGTACATAATTCTCCTCGTTGAAGGAGGCTCCACAGAGACATCTGAATTTAATTCTTTCTCAGCAGTGCCTAAGAGGAAAGTAAAAATAGCATGGTTTAGACATTACAGGCTGGATGAATGACAGACCTTCTAGTCACATAGAGAACAATTAATCCTAGCCTGTGGAAACAAAATACAGGGTCCCTCTCAAACTTGCACAAATCTAATTTTCACATTTAAAAGGACCCCCGTAGCTTTTTTCCTTCGCATTTCCAGATACACAAGGACAGCACATTAGTCTAATCACCACCAAAATACGAGTGAGCGCACAACTACCAGCTATGATTATTTAATTTCTCAGGTTGGTTATACCTCTATACAGCCCAAGATGTGCACTGCATTTTAATTAAGCATTTGCACAACTAAGATCTGTGCAGTATCTGCTGTCCCATAAGGAAATGCACAGGTTTCACAAGTTTTTGCATCACCAGAAGGCACAGGAAAGTCTGTCCCAATGACCTGTTGTCAGAATCCTGTGGACAGCTATGTCCACAGGATTATAGAGCTAAGGATCACAGGGGCACAACAAGGCTGGCCGCAGGACTTCAGCTACTCAAATACATACTATGTCATCACATTTCTGCAATTAAAATGAATAGAAGAAATTAAGGAACTGTAAGGCCATGCTGATGCATACCCTGTGACAGTGCAGAAATGCCCACACAACACTACTGCTAAAACAGACACAGCCTAAACATTGAGGATACAACCAAAGCCCCCCAAAAATGCACAGTACAGTAAAACTCTTTTATGACAAGGTTGATGGGACCACAAAAAAAAAATTTTGTTGCAACAGTAGACCTGTTAAAGAAGACGTGCGCTAAACATTTGAAGCAAATCGTATACTACTAATAGTACCATGAGTAAGAAGTAATATGCAAAGCCTGGTCATAACCCTGTTGCGTATGGCAACATTTTGTGAAATTTGAGTTTATTCAGTAGTTTAAGTTTATTCAGCTAAGTGTATGTCAACACAGTTGGTATGCTGTTAGTGTCTATGGGCTGGTGAAATTCCAGTTGCATTCTGGCAATACCGCAAGGTTAGACAGAGTGTAAGCGGTATAAGAGACAGTGGCAGCGGTATGCATCTCATCGGTTCACACCTCCACTCACATTCTGCAGAGATTAATTACTTAATGTAGCACCGAATACGAAATTTTGGCTGCACGGGTGCAGCGTAATTGGGTAATCATAGGTACGCTCATAAGCGCACTTAAGCTCATAACATCATGTGGAAAACAATTGTTTACAGCTGCGTTGCAATTACGATGACTGGTGTCACGTCACCAGCGGTGTGGTGTGCAGTTCCTGTTTTGTGTTACCACTATGAATAGATAGCATGTCACAAACATATGTCAGCATACAGTGTTGCTCAAAGTTTTTCTGTGCAGCTTCTACATGATATCATATGACTTGTGTCAATGAAACTTCCACTAACATTCTTTTTTTAATAGAGTCCATGAGCCTAAGAAAGCACTGACTTGTTTTCCCTAATCTGGCACAGTAACCTGACAATCACTGAAATGCCGCAGGTAATACAACCGTTTTTGTTCTCCGTTTACTTTCATCAGACTGTCCAACAGGGGACTCTGAAGGGAGATTTTCACGAGGAGATTGATAAGAAAAGCCGTAGGTCAATCTAAAAGATAGTGATTCGGTGTACGTGGCACGACATGGAGTGTACATGTGTCGCTGCACTTTTTGCTCTGAATTCTGATGCAAAAGCCTGTTGTAAGAGTTAAATTTTCAGCTGAAGAGACTCAGAAGTAGCTGTGTTATTTCGGTACGTTTGCTAGAAAAAAAGTCATTATAAATATTGAGGAAATTACATTACTTCTATGGGGACATGACCAGACTGCGGAAAAGATATATGTTGTAACGCTTTTTTTTTTTTGTTAAAAAGGCATTCATTGTAAAGAAGTTTGACTGTACTAGTGAAAATTTGATGAAATGAATTGGTGAATGAAAATGAATTTGATGTGGAAAATAAAGATATCTATCTATCTATCTAAAATAACGTGCCCCAGAGCACAGTGCTCTTAAATAGCCCGGCTGAGATGTTGTAATGGCACAAGGATTATAATATACCTCTAAATGCAGACTTCAGAGCTCTCATCTCCTGAAAGAGGGTCAGGGCTGTCATGTGGAATGTTGTATTCCAGTTCAAAGATGCCTCTTCATAGAACTGAAGATGCATCTCCTTTAAGAGAAGTTACATTATGACAAACTGAAGGTACACACATTGGAAATAATGATCTTGCAAAGGAACTGAAGCAGCACTGCAAAGAAAATTAGTGGCGATTATCACAGTAGCAGACAATGCACTAATGTAACCTTGCATAAAATGCGTTAGGTTGCGGTCTCACTGCTCTCTCAAGGACGCAGTCTTCATCCCGAGATTGTAGCGCTTGTATTTGTAGCATCCTTAAGATTGAAGTACCTATGAAACAGTAATTCCTTGGGCTGTCTACCTATAATTACGAAGTTTCTACAAGGTGCAATGCCACGGCAGTGTAAAGCACCAAATGGGATTTCTTGGAATAGTTACTTTCTGGGAGCACCAATATTCGAACAACGTGCCCTATTTGCACACTTCACACTGGTGTGGCATTGCGCTTCGTAAAAATTACGTAATTATAGGTAGATAGCCCGAGGAATTACCCTTTCATAGGTGTGTCGACCTTAAGGATGCTTTGGAGAGAGCAATAAGACTGCAGTCGTAAATAGTACATAATAATTCACCCCAAGCTGATAAACGAGTGTTACTAGTGCATAGTCATTGTGCAAAAACAACATTATTTCCTTTTTGCCTTTTAACATGATATTGAACATTCATAATAATGCCATCTGTATCCCCTAAGGACCAAAAACAACCAACACAAGTTAAATTTTGCCATAACTACTACTACTACTAATTAACTACCTACTATGAACTACTCATATTAAACTGAACTATATTTGCTTCACCTATTGTAATTCTTAACTTTATTTTCCTTCTATTTTATCTGCACTGGGAGCAACACTTATTTACCTTCTGATTGTCTTTGTAGTTGAGGCGAGCATTCTTGATGTAGATGGCACGAAGTTTCACATCTGAGGCTGCTACACAAGTGTAATGCTGCACAGTGTTAACAAGACATTTAACTCAGCTCAGATAAGAGCGATCCAGCCAAAAATACCTCACCTGCCCAGTGGGAGTAACCATAGATAGAGCACACCCATCAACATTGATGTCGGTTTTTCCACTGCTGTAGTCCAAGTTGAAAGCATCGACACGCATCGCAAGACCCATGTCAAGCGATGTGATGCCAAACACGTCGGCACTACTCACACTGAGCTGCACTGACAGGGCTCGAGATGTAGCTGCGCGACCTTTAGAGGTGACATTCTTTCGAGGACTCTGTCTGTATCTTGTCAGGAGGGCAACCAGCCTTGCGTTCATTTCGTAGTGAAGACTACACAGCATGCACTGGACACGAATGTCATGTTCACTGAGGTTAACCTGCACAGGTGGGAAAGTATCATTTCTCACTTGAAGCCATCTAAAGGGGCTGTTTAGAAGCGTGGATAGAGAGATCCATAAGTTGGTCAAATATGCAACGACATTAGGTAGTACAATTACAAATATGTCATTGTGCTGTCAAGCTTTTCCAAACTACTGTCGACATTTAGTAGGGGGTTATAGACTCTGTACATGAATTGGACAAATCCTAATTTTTAGTAAGAGGTGTACAAATGCTGCGCATACCTTGAGCAGCATCATTCCTGCAGACAGAGGAAAGTTCCAAAAGTGAAGACGTTTCAGCTGCTGCACTTTAGCTAAATCACAGGTTCCAATAACGCACCACACTGTCTCCACTGTCAATTCACAACTGAGCAAAAAAACAAATTGAGAAATAGTTCTGGTAGGCCATACATGTGCAGTTAATTTAAACAAAATGGTTAAGTAGAGAATCTCAAACTTTAAATAAAATATGCTGCACCAGATGCATCAGTGCAAATGCACTGCGCATTGCCTTTTGCACAGATGTTTCCGGTGCAGTATACTTTAGTGTTTGCTTCAGTGAAAGAGAAGTGGTGGCCCTCTATTCCTTCACAGCATACAAGGCCAACAAATTCGATGAAACTGAGAAGAAGCACATGCATTAAGCATAAACACTTAACGTTACAGAATGGCATGCATCTTTGCAGTGAAGGTAGGTGGTACAGGTGAAGTTCTCATGTCACCAGAGGTAGACTTGGAGGGTTGCCCACAAAGCTCAGTTTAAGATCCTCTGCATGAAAGGCTTTCAAAATTTCTATTACCTGATGTCCATGTTGTGAAAGTCTCCTATAACGAAGAAACAGAATAATGTTAGGAATGCTCGTGTTGAATGCTTGTTGAAAGCGCTCTCATAGAAGTCATGCACATAACAGTAGAGATCTGTATAGAGAATTGGCACCACCAAGCATACTGATAATGGCTATCATAGAGAGCACAAGCTTCTAATACCAACAAATGCTAATTAATATAGGATACTGCAGTGTCACGCTTACACTCACAGGATGACACTCTGATGGGCGGACAGTGGTGACATGTTTGCTCTTTATTTAAATTCAAAAACATAGAAATAATATTTAAACACAGATATCACACACTGAAAAAAAGAAAAAAGAAAAGATAAAAAATATATATATA